>CM024524.1:11015439-11198977 GCA_014182375.1 Eucalyptus virginea | reverse complement strand
AGACTCCCGGGAGCCATTTATAAATGTGAAGTACCAATAAGTTTCTGCATGAATCATAATTCCTCTAATGGGTTTATTCTTCATCTTTCATAATATAGTTAAAAATTGTATATAATTTTAACTTAATTGTTACTGACCTCGTAGTTTAGCTGGCTGTGGTTCTTTTTCTCTATAAATAAAGAGAAATTCACAATGAGCCTTCAAGGGTGGCGACCTATATAGAAAAAGAGCTGAAAGCCAAAAGAAAGCTGAATGTACTTCAAATTTAACCTCTTCCTATGTTTCCAACTCCATAAATGTCCTTCTAATCCTCTCTCCCCTCCTCCTCCTTCACATGTTAGAGATATTTTCACTATGGACTGCTAATTTATTCTGCTTGATTTCCTCTTGTCAAATGGACTGGGTATGATGAGTTAATAAATACTCTCATCGTTTTCTTCTTTTTCCTGCATAAAACAAATTTGCTGTTGGAACAAGGTGGTATTAGCTTCTATTTCTGGGTTTTTCCTCTTCATTTTTATTTATTTATTTTTCAGTCTTATGTTGTGTTGGACATTTATTCTTCTGATGTGCTTTTTAGTAAGTCATCAGCGACTGATTAGGATTTATGGGGATATGTTTTCCAAACGTGGGGGACAAGTTGGTTGTGTCCACTGCATTTGAACTCATTCTTTTATGATGAAAGCTTTTAAATATGGGTATGAGCATTGTCCAAGCATTGTCTCTTGAAGTTGACCTAGGTCGTTTCGAGTATGCGATACTCATGGATGAGCCTTATGCAGTTGTGGAAGCACATAATTTTGGGTATGAGCATTGGCCAAGCATTGTCTACTTGAAGTTGACCTAGGTCGCTTCGAGTATGCCGAGTATGCAATACTCATGGATGAGCCTTATGTAGTTGTGGAAGCACATATGAATGGCAAAACGCAGAAGTTCACGGTTCAGGACTTTGAAGAGCGACAAATAGTATTCTGGCAGGGTTGATGCTGTTGTACTGCTCATTTCTTCGGTGCAGTTTGGAGTGCAAACTCCAATGGAGACTTTGAAACCGTGCTGTTGCTACATATATGAATCAAATATCCCTCTTGCAGTAACTCCAAGAGTTTAGCATTGTGGAAATGAAAACTGGATTAGAAATTAACTAGTTACTGACGTGCTCTACAACTTCGTAAAGAAATGAGATGGTTACATATAAAAAAGACAGGAGATTAGTACACTTAGTTTCTGCTTTTGGTAGCTCTTCGGGGGCAGTTATTGATGTATGTTATGTTGTAGGTGGGTCAGTAAACTCATTAGGAAAAGACACAATTCATCGGTGACAAGTGTTGCTTGGCATCCTACCAATATGAGTATGTCCTCTTTCTCACATTTTTGTGGTGTTGGACACTTGCTACAAAGCTTTGTATCTTTTTACTGGCTGCATCCGTGAATGCCTTTGTTATTTATGGTCATGCCTTCGCTTTACAATTTATTTGGGTTACTAACAATTTTTGAGAAAGATGCATTTGGTAAACTTGTTTCAGGAATAAAAAAAAAATGAATAGAAACACGTTTGGTAAATTTTATTCTTTTTTGTTTCTTTTAATTTTTTAATATTTTTATTTTATTTTTATTTTTTCCTTTATTTTTTCATCCGTCGGAGGCGCCCAGCCACGGCGAGGCTCGCCAGCCCCCCGGCGAGGCCGAGCCTCGCCGTGGTGGGAGGCTCGGCCTCGCCGGGGCCGGCCACGCTCCGGTGAGGTCGACCTTGCCGGAGCGTCGCCGCCCTCGACGGCCGGCGATCGCTGGCCATGGCCGAGGCCGGGGCGACCGTCCGGCCAAAGAAAAAAGAAGAAAAGAGGAGAGAGAAGAAATAATTTTTTTTTGTTTTTGTTTCTGTTCCATTTGTGCGTGTTTCTGGGAACAAAAAAATAATTCTGGAACAAAAACGCAAACAAATGCGTTTCTATTCTTTTTTTCCTTAAGGAACAAAAAAACAAAAAAAGTGTTCGAAACGAAACAAAGAATAAAACATGCAGGCCCTAATAGTCACTCGTCTGTTTGAGTGAGAGTTCATGAATTTTTTAGGGCAGAATATAATCTTATTCTCCATATACCCGCATTTGAAAGTCAAGTAGGAATGGTAACCATTTTCAGTAGGAAATAGTTAAAAATGCGCAGTGCAGTGCTGGAGAAATAGACATGAAGACAGTAAAATTGAAATGGTTCACTAGTAAGATTGTTATTCCCTGATGAGGATTTTGTATGACACGATATAAGTCTGAGAATAGACTTTGTGATTTGGAACGGGAAAAGAGTTGATGAGCCTTCGGCCAGTCATTGATTTAGGCATTTTCTTAAGTTAATTCATGTAGTCAAATGCTATTTGAAAAGAGTTTGAGATAGGATTTGAGACTCAAAGCAGGACAAGGGGATAAAGATGTACATGCTGACTCTTCTCCTTTCCTTTTTAATAGTTAAGGCTAGCACTCCTTTGATATAAATGATCTATTTATCTTTAGGTCTTGGAATCAAAGTCCACATTTGGCTACTCTCAAATTGATTGAGTTCTTCTTGCAAAGCGAAGATCCAACCATCATCACCTAAAGCTTCCTTGATATTTTTGGGCTCAATTTGAGACAAAAATCCATATTTGGGAATTGATCAATGCGAGGAACTAAGGCAACATGTCCATCTTCATTTCTGAACGAGGAACTGTTCCCATCTTTAGTCCAATGCCACTGAGTAAGAGTTCCATAGAATGGCTAGCATTAAAACCATTCCTTTTCTAGGACGTTATTCTAACAACGAAAAGGCCTTTGTAGAAGCAATTGTTCTGAGAACTAGTAGGATTGCTTTGGCTTCCGCAGAGTCTGCTTCTACATAGTCTACATTTCCAAAAGCAGTTTCTCCAGATTCTGCATCTACAGAATTTGCTTCTACAACAACATGATCTTGGGCAGGGATTAGGTTTCTCAAGGAATCATCAAAGGCGACAAGAATATACTCTTCAAGCGTTTTGGTTCTTTCGTTGTATAAACTAAATGCTTCACGTAAAATAGCATCGTCAAACCTTCCCACATGATCGCTAGCACTACTATCACGTAACGATTCAAAGTGCAGATGGCTTCTAATGCACGAAATGCTAAAGCCCATTCTCCTTCTGGACTTTTTAGTAAGTTTAGGAAATGCATGCAAAGCACCATTGTTATGAGCTAGGAAAAAAAGAGCCCAAGAAAATCTAAAATAAATCTAAACCTGCTTTTTCTTATGCAAGTAGTCTCAAAATGGAAATATTAACCTTGTTATAAAATAATTAAACTTGCTAAAGATTAAAAAAAAAGTTACACGTGTCATTTTCCAAAATCTAGTTGTATAATTAACTTTTAAACCAATGTAATGCAGAATAAAACCCCTCCATTGGCTTTCTATTTACTATTTTAGGACGATGGAGGTGTCCCACTATATTTTTTTCATGGAATTAACATCCTAGCCGGCAAAAGATTCTATGAATTGCTTTCATTAATTTATATTGGGCCGTGGCTGCTTCTCTTTACATAGTTAAATAAACATCATATGAATAAAGTAAGACTTAGTAAAGTCATTGTTTAGGCTTAAATCTTTTACTATCAATCCAAAGATTTGGTTGTTGTGCACCAAGACAGTCCCATTGTACTTAGAAAAGTTACTAAGAATACTGAATATGCAGTGATATAAGTTGTGGCACAGATTGCAGTGATGCATCGCTGCATTGTTGCCAAGGTAGTAGGAATTTCTTCCGCCCGATATGAATTGTGAGATTTGACACTCCAAAGGGACATTATTTGTTAGATGTTAAGCTTTGAGATGGATATGATATGCTATCTCCATACCTTTGGGAAGAACTTGCATATGGTCGAAACGTTGATCCTCTTGATTCTCATTCAAGCTATTTAGCCTGTAACTTTGACTTAACCAGGGATTCCTATTGTTCATTGCACATCAGCGTCCCCACCATTACTATCTCTTTGACTTCCAAAACCAGAATTCTTGAACCTCTTTGTCCATGGTAGGCTAGATTATTGACTTGAGGAATAGGTTTGCAACCTTGTTTCGAGCAAACATCTTAGTAATCTCATATTGAGATCCTCACTTGATTTGTATTCCCGAGATACCTAGATAATGTTCCATCTCGTTTCTGGCAAGCTTGTAAGTTCCCTCTTAGTTCAAATTCTCTAGCTACTGATTTTTTGTGTGAAGCAATTAAGTAGAGTTTGCCATAGATCCATGATGATACAAGTTGATCGGTTCATAGTTTTAGCTTCATGATCTTCAACCTCAATCTGCAATGTTTGAGTAGGTGGTGGAGTTTCACCATTGATGAAGCCAAAAGATCTTGACTTGGCGCAAGAATCTGTGGAACTGCTTGCCAAAGAAGGAAGTTGTCTTCAGCTAACTTTATCTTTATTGTGACAAAGTTGGAAATATTAACATGGGAAAGGGTATTTAGGCTCTGATACCATGTGAAGATGAGTAGAATGAAAGGAAGAGAAAGATGAAAATGAATGAAGAGTTTTGGATTCTCTCTTCTACATTCATGTGAGAGCTTACATCTCCCTTGCTTTGTTTCTCTTATTTATATTACATGATCTAAACCAAGAAGAAACAAAACTAAAACATAGAACTAATGGAAAAAGGTCAAACCAATTAAAGTTCTTAATCTGTTTATTCTGGTCCATTCATAATTGGACATGTGGAGTGGAAGTTGTGCCACCGACTCCATTCCTCCTAGTTGAACCCGGTAACATCATGTACACATCATGTACACGTGTGGATCTTCATTGTAGCAGCAACATCTTCATCCATTTTCTTTGATGAAACAGCAACATGGGACCATAAACCATAATCGGTCCATCCAACTTTATTGAAATATGTGGAGTAGATGACTCATTCAGTGGTGTGGTGTTTGATTAGGGTTTGATTTTGGCTGAAAATCTCCTTCATCCCTCAAATCCTCCCAAATAGCGATTTGCATGATTAGAGGTCTCTCCTTGCCCTATGAGGCACCTTATCATCTTGGTGTTGGAAGTAACTCTGGTTGGTAACAACTAACAATGGAGAGGCAGCATCGCAATAATTGGAACAACTAGCTATTAGGTCTCTGGTTGGTCCGATCAAATTTGATTTAGGTGGATTTCGGAATCTCCTAAGAACAAGTAGGAAGACGAAAAGGAAAAGAAAAATGAGAACAATGAAGACATATTTCTGGGGGCAAATTTTCTTCTACTTTTTTTTTCATCCTTGTACATGTATAAATTTATAATACAAAAGATAAGAATAACAAAAAGGATAAGGAGGATTATAATACAATTACAATTTTCTACTTTATCTTTGAGTATATTTAATTTTCCTATTTTCTCTCTAAGTATCTTTGATTGAATCAATCAAGATCAAGGTATCCATCTCCAACACTTAGCACTTCTTCATTCTTCTTTGGAACTCCTCGCCAATATTTCCTTTTCCCTAATTTTGTTGGATGAATAGGGAATGGAGTTTTATAATTTATGTTTCATGTTGTGTTCAAACTTTTTATAGTCTACAATTGCATATAACTGTTATTTTTGGCAGTTAAGAATTTTGGTCGTTCATCTTTAATTTTGAATCTCACAACCTTATACGATTTTGTTTTAAAAAAGAACCTAAAAAAGGAAAAAAAAAAAAAAACAAGTACTGGGTAGACCTTGGAGTTGGATTGAAAAAATAGAGTAGGTTCTAGAACCAATTCCAAGTAATCGGGTAGATTTTACGATTCAAGATTCAAAAATTGGGTTCCAGACTCTTAAACAAACTTACCGATCATGGAACCCATCACTCCTTTACCAAAGTTAGCCTTTAGGCATGATGTAAAGAATCCCTCTCTCTGCGTCAATGGTCTCTGCGTCAATGGAAGGAGCTTTCCTTTTATTAAAAAAAAAAAAAAACATGATTTAGGAATAGTGAAGTTTTTATTTAAGTTCATTGTAAGTATTCAAATTTTAGGACAAACTAACAAAGATGACGGCGTGTCATTAGCTTTCATGATTAATAATAATAACAAAGCTCAGAAATTATAATTTAATTGTCCTGCAGTTAAGTTATTCTTTTTTGTCTCAAGAGCACGATAAGAATTAGCCCGGAATCTGGAGAGGAACTAGCATAATTACAAAGTTGGGAAATTATAGTTTAATTGTCTTGCAATTAAGTTCTTCTTTTCAACCCGGGAGCTAGACAGCAATTAGTTTGTCGTGGTATCAATTTCAGTGTCACTAATCCAAATACTGAGCATCTATTATTTGGGAATGGATTTTAAAACTAAAGGACGAGATTATCTCTTTTGATTTGATGAAACTAGAGGGTGTTTGTATTTATAAATAAATTTACATTAGCTCATCCGACATTTCCGACCAAGCCACACGTTTATGCTAAATGTGGGAGGAACATGAGTTGGATGTGCTTTTCTTAAACATGCACATTCTAAGAGAATGAGAATCGACGACTTGAGTTTAATTTAATTTCATGGATCTGGAAAAGAAAAATGAAAGAAAATGGAGGGGCGCTCGGGCCAGATAAAAAGAGGGCGAGGGGAGGAGAGGGAGGGGCGTCTTTTTAAAAAAGCCATATCACAGAGAGAGGAGGAAAACTGGAGAGAGGGAGAGAGGCGTTCTTGCTCTAGAGTGACTGAAAATTATATTGCCCGTGCTCGCTCGAATGAGGTACTCGGTCAAAAGGAGGTTTTGAACTGCCAGTATGTTAGGAGAAGGGTTTCACGGAATCAAGGCGGAAGACATGAATTTAGAGTGGTCCGGACCCTACGGTTATCATTACCCCATTTAACTGTTGGGGTTGACTTTAAACAAAAACAGTTTAAGGATATGCTTTAGGTCCAAAAAAGCCATATCACAGAGAGAGGAGGAAACTGGAGAGAGGGAGAGAGGCGATCTTGTTCTAGAGTGACTGAAAATTATATTGCCCGTGCTCGCTCAAATGAGGTACTCGGCTAAAAGGAGGTTCGGTCATTTTTGCATTATTGCGTAAGAATGAGCATAAAAGCCCCGATCACCGTTGGTTGATTTTTAGCGAAGAGGTACAAAACACTCTTCCCGAAATTTTGATTGTGAAAATTTTAAGAGAATGGACGCGAAAATTTTAAGAGAATGGACGCGAATCTGGCTAACAAATCTCGCTAACGTACTCTGAAGAAAAAGAAACAAGTCGCAGGGAAGAGAAAGGCCACCGGGGAAGAAGTCGGAAGAAAAAGAGAATGCAGCCGAAAAAGACAAAAGAGTGAGGAAGACAAAAGGAGAGAATAAAAGAAATTAAGAAAAACATTAACAAAAAATTAAAAAGGTTGAAATTTTTCGGTTTTTTCTTTTTAATCTGAGGTTGGTTGGATCCGGGTAGACGGATCGGGTCACTGGGTCACATAGGCAAAAGGTCCGAAATCATTCCCGAATATAATAATATTATTATTATAAATGTATAGATAAAAAAATCAAAAAAATCAAAAATTGGTAAAATATTTTAAAAATTTTAGAAAATTCGAAAATTAATAAATAAATAGATTTATAGAAAATAATTTAAAAATTGAAAGCGCATTTAAAATTCAAAAATTCGGAAGAAATTAAAAATTTGAAAAATCAGAAAATTCTTAAAAATTTAGAAAATTCGAAATATCATTAAAAATTTTAGAAGATTCAGAAAAATCCTTAAAAATTGGAAAATCCAGAAACTAAAAAATAATTTTAAAAAGTTAGAAAAAAAATAAATAAATTAGAAAATCGCTAAAAAATTAAAATCTAAAAAAACCTGGTCTTTAAAAATTATTAAATAATTCATTTTTTTTTTAAGTCCGAGAAAATGTTTGGGTCGTGTATGGCTACACAAATAAACAAACTTTACTCCACAAACAAACAAACAAAGTGAACGCCCAACAATTTCTCCTCCTCCTCTTCCTTTTTTTTTTTAGCTTTTCATTTCAAATCACTAGCGCCAAAATTATTTAAGAACAATGTTTCTCTTTATCTTGAAAAGGTTAATAAATACTTGCATTAACATTAGGAATATCTTTTAAGTGATGATACTTTCATACTTATTATTTTATTTTAGAAGTAAATTTTCTTGGAAGCATATTGCTTCCTTTCTAAAGAAATCAGTGAAAGAGTTTAGGGGCGATGTTGAATTCTCACCCGGTCAAAGCCCCGCTTTGTTAATAGTTATTTTAAATAGTGATTTGTAAGCTATTTTAAATAGTGATTTGCAGGTATCTAATATTAAAAATGCGCATCTGGAGAGGTCGAGGAGGAGCCAGGGAGAGCCAGCTAGTCGGATACCCATTTATATGCCAAAAAATGGTGTGTGATACCAAGTTTTTGTTGTAAAAAAAGTTTTAGAGTAATAGCACCATTGGGAATAAGAATAAGGTAGAAATGTGAGTTTTCTTGGTGTCATAATTTTTTTTTTGAAATAAATGTGTCCTGAGGTAAGGTATAATTTAAGGTTTTTGGTATTTGAACGAGACATGTACTATACTAAAATTAAATATATAATGCCAGGCATACAAGGAAAAAGGAGACAATGAAAAAGAAAGAGAGCCATGTGAAAATACCACTCTAAGGGGTGGCAAAATATTGGACTTACCAAGAGAGTGAATCACTCTTTGTTCAAGCCTGTTGCTCTTTTTTTCATTTATTCTCTTTAGGCTTCTAAGTTAATAAATATCCTTAACTATAAAGACAAATCCATAAATGATAGACCAGGCTTCAGTCTTAGCCCAAGCCACACCCAAGTTAAGTCAACGATTTCACCCTTCACCACAATCACATCACAAAAAAAAAAAAAAAAAAAAAAAAAAAAAAAAAAAAAAAAACAAGGAAATGGAAATTCGACTTTTTGTCCTTCCAAAATTCGGGAAACATGGGAAACATAAAAAGCCGGGCCAAGGATAAAAGTCCAGAAGAAGAAAGCGGAAGACAGGAGCTTTAGAAGTTGAATCGTTTGTCTCTCTCCTCCTCTCTCACTCTTTATCCTCCCTTCCTTTCACTTTCGTAACCTTTCACTCTCATAGCCTAGGATATTTCCTAAAAATAATTTTTTCAATTAATAAATTCATATAAATGACCCCATACATTTTTAATAGGTTCCATTTTGTCCTAAATGCTTACCTGGAAAATTTGATTTAGCCTATGGAATTCCCTTCTTTTTTATCCGAAAACACAATAATAGAAATTTGTAATCTAATTTATTTAGTTTTTAAAAATCCGATTCTATTTTTTTCTAAATCCATTATTAATTTCTTCTTTTTCTTTGTTTTTTAAAATAAAAATAATTAAACTTTCCATTTTTTTTAGAAACAATTAAAGATTCGTTTTTAATAATAAAAATAATTGAAAATTAAAAATATTATTAAAATGAGTAAAAAATAGTTTGTAGAAAATAATTTGTACGTAACATTTTGATTTTGAAAAGATTTTTTAAGAAAAGGTTTTCCAAAAACCAAGAAACAAACTCTTTTTCTTATAAAATTAATTTTAAAAAAATATACTTTTTATCTTTATTTTGAAAATATCAAGTTTTTTTTTTTTCCTCCAAATGACATAATTACTGTTTCATAATTCCGTTTTTACTCGTACTCCTACTCGTACGGAGAGATACTCTCGACTAGGAGAGAGAGGGTGGCAGAGAGCGGCGCACAGAGAGACAGGGAGAGGGGGAGGGGGATGCAGAGTTTGCGACGCAATGGTAGTGGTAGGACATACATGTAGTTAATGGTTTTGGTTTGTATTGGAAAGCTTTTTGCTTTGCTATTCCTGGCTCCTTTTTGTCGCCCAGCTCATAATCATAGTAATTAGGTATAATTAGATGGCTCGAACTCGACATTGGGCACGGCACTAGTGCCTTGTTTGATTGATTGATGGGTTGATGATTACTTCTTGTCATGTTCATGTCCTCTATTCATGTCCTCTGTGGAACTCTTCAATATAGTATCACCATCTATCTATCACTAATGTATATATATTAGGTGAATATACTTAATTAGAAATTTTTGCAATTTCAATGACCACATGAGAAAAACAATACATTGGACTACCCATTATCATAATAAAATTCATATCATTTATAAAAGCTCAAATATTGTAAACACACTAATGTTGGCAACGTTAAATGCGATCATGGGGAGAGTTTTTTTTTTCTTCTTTGTTGAAAATGAAAAGAAAATCAAAACCAGAAAGGGCTAGGCTCTTTGGGTTCTTCACATGAGCTAGTTCCATTTCATCAAGTTCATGCACCACAATAGAAAAAAAAAAAAAAAAAACCTTTTCTAAGAAGTCTCACTACGCTCTATTATAGTAACATTCATATTATTTATAATTTATAATTCCCGGGATATTATTTATAAAGTAAAATTCATATTATTTATAATTGCTCTGGTCATTATGCAAGGAGTTTTTTTTTTTTTAATCTTTATTGAAAATGAAAAGAAAAGCAAAATGAAAAAGTGCCTATGCCATTTGGGTTTCGGTCATAGCCGGAATTTTTTTTTTTGTTTTTTCAATTGGTTACACTAATTATTTCTAACATCACATTTCTGAAAATTTTCAGACTCCGCATCAATATTTGATTGGGCCGGACGTGGCGGGAGCCGGCCCACCTTATATTTTTTGCGAGATCAACCCTCCCGCTCCATTATCTAACGAAAAATCATACAACTTCTCCGAACGAGGAACGAGGGATTCTCGAGTCATCGTCAGTGTCCTCATTTTGCTAATTCATCATGGCAATGGCAATGGCAATGTTGCGGTGGAGGATCGCAATCCAGAAATTGACAGCGCCTGCGCCTCGCCAATGGGCCGGTTCGGCCAGTAGCTCGCTCTCTCCTCTCCCCCCTCTCTTCTTCTGCCACAATCTTCCGCCCACATTTCCTCCTTTCTCCTTCGCGACCCAGCTCCCCTCCACCGTTGCGCACTACTCTGGTGCGCCTGAGCCCAACCAGACGAGACATAGGTCTCAGGTGAGTGTTACGAAGGTTCTGAGCTCTAAAATTTGGATTTGGAATGACTTTGGAAGAGGAAAATGAAGCGAACTGACACTCGGAAAATTCAGTTGTTGCACTTGGGCTTGATAGACCTGTTTTGTTGCCCACAAAATGTGGCAGTGAAAGAGAATCCAACCCTAATTTGTCAGGGTATGGTACAATCTGTTCTCGTTCAATGCTTAAGCCAGTTACTTTTTCTATTCGTGCTAATTGAGGATGGATTGGGGTTTTGCTCGCATCGTTTTATGCCTTAGAACTTTGGGTATTTTTAGATTCCGAAGGTGTGTCTTATATGAATTCTTTTCTTTGCAAATTTACTCTCACGCTTTATTGGCTTAGTGTTCCCTCCCCCAAGCAAAAAGTTTGGTGAACGTCACGAGCATTACGAATTAGTGGATGATGATAGTTTTTTATAGGTTGGGCGATACTTGTTTTGTTTGGACTCTACAACTCCCTTCACAATATCTTGCCTCTTTATCCCATAGGTTTTATAGATTTTCTACCTTAATGCTGTAATTCTAATTCGCATCTCCTCCTCTCCTCCTCGAGACATATATTTTGGGGGCAGATTCTTGTAATGGAAGTCAATGTCTTCGGTGTACATGAAATGCTCTTTTGATCACTATCTTGGGTGGTTTTAATGGTCCATCCAAGGCGTATCCTTTACCTCATGTGCAGGCATGTTTTTCTGCATGCAATCTGTTTCCAGTTTTGATCCCTATAACTTATGAGGTGTCTGGTTTAGACCAAATTTTATGTGTGGCATTAATCCGTTTGCTACATCCTTTTGCATCTCTTTTAGCTTTTAACTTTTAACTTTTAACTGGACTCAACATATATCCATATATGGATCTTTGTTTATTAGGATGCTAATGTGCCTGACCACTCTCCCCAACAAGAGTATTTTCATGGTATCCCTCCCTCGTCCTTGTCGTTGTTCTGCTTTATGGGCTTCAATGAAAATCAATGTGAGGTGATTCTTATGTAATAAATCAATGTGAGGTGATTATCATGTAATAATTAGGAGGCCTAATCCATGCCAAGGAAATGCAGAATAATATCCTTTTAGACTCTACATATATCCCTATGGACCTCACTTGAGTTGTTTATTAGGTCGCTAATATGCATGACGACTCTCTAGAAGACGAGTATTTTCGTGGTTACCCAAGAAAGGTATTGCCTTCTTTTCCCTTCCATGCATCTATTCCGTTGTTGAGTTTATGGGCTTCAACGAAAATCAATGTGAGGTGCTAATAACTAGGGGTGTAATTCATCCTCCATGCATTTATTGCCAAGGAAATGCAGAACAATATACTTTTGAGCAGCAGAGACCACTTCATCAACTAACTTACTTTGTCCCATTTTTAGTTAGGAGTATTTTTAGGAGTTGATGACTTTTATGGAGTTGCCCTAGTGAATTGCAGTTTTTGGATGGTCTGGATATACATAGCATTATTTCTCTACTTTACTTTAGTTTGCCCTCTTTAAATTCCATTACTTCTCTCTTCTCTAGTGTTTTCCCATGATAATGCGTTGGATAAAGCGTTCACCTGAGGAAATTAGAGAGATATGCAGGGCAGCAGTATTGGTAAGACTTATTGCTTTGGATCTCATTGAAAATATTGCGAGTGCTTCTTGCATGTGGTATAGTGGACCATCAGAGAGAAGTCATTACACTTCGCTAAATTTCTGGTTTTCTGCATTAGGAGATGAAACACGCTGAGGAGACATTGGACCATTTTTACCGAGAAATGAGCAAGGAAGTGGAGACAATTCTTCACGAGGGAGACCCGTGAGTATTCTCTCTATTTTTCAACGTTGCGTGGAATTGATCTGTCCTCTGTGGAGGATGACACCAGAGTCGAGACCTGGTTGCTTTCAATTTTTCATTCTGCAGTTTTGATTACTTTAACATCCGGTTGTAGGAGGGTACCCGAGGAACTCTCCAGGAGGGTGGTGGTCACATGCGTGTCCGAGGACTGCAGCTGGAAGCACGTGTACGTGTACGTGTACGTGCTCCGGAGGAAACAGAGGAAACAGGGGTCTGGAGCGAGTGCTGCAAAGGTTAGGGCTGCAAAGGTTCGAGTTCTAAAATTTGGATTTGGAACGAATTCTGAAGATTGTTTGGGAGAAGGCAAATGAAGGGAAAAGGAAATGAGACTTGGAAAATCGAGTTACTTGCATTTGGGCTTGATGATCTGTTTGGTTGCCCACAAAATGTGGCAGTGAAAGAGAATCCACCATAGTTTATTGTCAGATTAAGATTATGTTTAATGTTGGTGCCCTAAATGTAATAAGATGGCTTTGGTTGCAGGAATCATGTAGAGAACTAGAAGTAGAGCTTGCTTTGACTTACTCGCCGTATCTGGAGGTGTTTCTCTCTTCATGCTAATTTAAGATGGATCATGTTGTGGGGTTTCGCTTGCACTGTGCATTGTTCTATGCTTCAGAACGACCTTGATTGCGGTTCCTGTTTTGAGTGCAGGGGACAGCTGCTCATTGGCCTACTGATTACTTTCCGTTTAGTCCTCTAAACGGGGTACCACATAAATGGAAGGTGTGTCTTATATGGATGTTGGGCTTGTTTCTTTACAAAAATTTATCTCACAAGCAAAAGTTTGGTGATCACAAGCATTGAGTGGACCATGATGGTTTTCAAAAGGTCGTGCGGTGCTTGTTTTGTTTCTTGTTTTGTTTGGCCTTCACAATATCCTACCTTTTTATCCCATAGATTTTCTAGCTTAACACTCTAATTCTAATTCACATCTCGTGGGTTTTCCTTCTGAAGAAGCACCAGAATCGAGTAGAGTACCCGGGGGAGAAGAGCATTTTGACATATTTTGTGGCAAATTTTTTTTCATGGGAGAGGATGTATTCAGTGTACATCACATGCTCTTTTGTATGTAAAGGATCAATTTGATTTCATCTCCATCCCTGGGTGATTTCTAATGGTCAATCCAAGGGAGCTTGGCATGTTGTTCTGCAATCTGTTTCCAACTTTGATCGCTACAACCCATGAGGTGTCCCGTTTAAGACCAAATTTTATGTCAGCATTAGTCCCTCTGCTAGATCCTTTTGTATCTCCTTTCTTTTGTATCTCCTTTAACTGGACTGTTATTTATTAGGTTGTAAATTTGTACCTCAAGATATATCCTTTTGGATCTCACTTCTTTTATTTATTAGGTTGTTAATAAGTTTGAGCTCTCTAGCCAAGATGTAGATGAATATGGTGTAGCCCGAGAAGAAGCAAAAAAGTGCGCTGGCTGGTTGATTGCCCAGAACAAGTATTGCCTTCTTTTCCCTTCCTCCTTTTAAGGTGTTCTGTTGCTGTTTTAAGTGATAGCTGTAGAGACGGTCTATGATACATTCTGGTTTATCCGCATCAATGATTGATACTCGCAGCACAGCATGAGCGCTTCATTTTGGAGGCCAACTATGTCGATTTCCCACACTAGAGGAAGGCCAAGAATCCGAATGTCAATTTAACTCACACATATCTTTCTCGCTTCCGTTAACACTGTTTTTTTTTTTTTCTTTTTTGGGCTTCTGGCTGATTGCCCCCTGCAAGTGTTGCCTTCTTTTCCCTTCCTTCCCTAAGGTGTTCTTATCTTCTAAGTGATGGCTGTAGAGAGCGTCTAAGAATTATGTAATAGTTACGGGTGTAATTCATTCTCCATGCATATTTCTGAAGAAATCAATGCGAAGGATGTTGATTTCCTAGGCTAGAGGAGCTAGAGGATGGCTGAGAGTCCAAAAGTCAACGTTGTTGATCGATTTCTATGGACATTGTGAATCTTCATAGATGATTACCATATTTGACTTGGATTTAAGTGGCGATCTTGAATTGCAGTTTCTTAGATGCTCCGTATATACAAAGCATTATTTATGGGTTTACTTTAAATTCCATTGCTTTCCTCTTTGACTTTGCTCTTCGACTGCCACAGGTTAGCCGGCAAGGACATGGGCAAGGACACGAGCAATGCAACTCTGGGAAAAGTCTAAGTTAATTGTTGGTAAGAAATTGCATTATATCTCATTGAAAAATATTGCGAGTGCTTCTTGCATGTGGTATGGTGGACTATTAGTTTGAATAATCGATGGTTTATAAATCCTTAATCGTGTCATGATCTTTTCTTTTTCTGCATGTGGTGTTTATGTTATAACTTGTTTTGTTGCTTTTGTTAGGTAGCGGGGAAGTTCCTTTTTAAAAAGTGGCCGTTTCTACTGTTAGAATGCTTTCGTCTTTGTCTTTGGGTGTCGGGTTGCTTTGGGGTGGCCATCCCATCCGGTTTCTACTTTAGATGGAAGAAATGAAATGGGAAAAATTCTGTTGGATAACCTTTGTGACGACCTAATTTACATGGATGCAGCACCATGGAAATTCGGCATGATCAATCTTATTTATTTAGTGACTTCTATCCCGTGGCATGTAATTTTCGTAACAAGATTCTGGTATTCAAGGTAGATTGTCGCCTGTCAGTCGGGAGTAGGTGGTGGATATATTCTTATAATTCGGTTGGTAGTACTTGTTTTCTAATCTGGACGTGGGAGGTGGTGTTCCTGGAGTGGATGCTTGTGCTTTGCGGAACTGATTGAATGAGATGGGAAAAGATTAGGAAGGTAGAAATTATGGGAGGATTCTCGTTGAAGTTTAAAATTATGGAGGGGCAAGGTACCCATAATGAGGAATGCAGGACGGTGTGTAGTAGCGCCTGTGTAGTGGTGGGCGCCTGTTGCGGCATGGTGGGTGGATCGGATCCATCCCTGGCGCCTCTTGAGCTCATCGGGTCGAAGCTAAGCGTGCAATTTCACCAATATTCCAAGAAAATTAAGCTCTTTCATTGATGGCAGGCCTGTAAAATGGTTTATTGGGCTACACGTCTTATTCGTATGAGGAAATCCAACTTCTTGTTAGGTTTGCTTCCAACTTAGAATGGCCTCCTACTTCAAATGCCAAATGCCGGGCAGGAATTTGAATCAAAAGGGCTTAACAAAGCAAATCCAAAATTTAAATTAAGTATGATAAACATCAAAACGCTTAGGTAATCTTTGATTCTCTTTCCTATTTTAAACTTATTATGTAATCCATCTTTATCCGCTTAAAATATGCCAAGGTAATCTACTTATATAATATACCTAGATGAGGTTTAGTCCTTTTTCGGTGAAGTATGCTAAGGTAATCTAAGCTAAGTAGCACTCACACTGACAAGACATTCATTCTGTACCATCACACATCCATCCACTCGTGTCTAGTTCTATACCGTGTATAATATATTCATTTAGGCCGGGTTAAATTAGTGAAAATTTATATTCTTTTGTTTCCGGATTAAATTCGGGAGAGAAATTCCTTTGGCAAAATTTTTGTTTTTGTAAACAAATTTCTATTTTTTTTGTTGGGGAAGTAGATTTGAAACATAATTTGTCTCTAAAATAAGAATCGGCCAATTTATCTTTATTTTTCTCTTCTTTCTTCTTATTCTTCTTCTTCAACGCCACTGCCACCACTCTTACTCAATTCCACAAGCCCACCACCATAGGCGGTGAGCCTCAGCATAGCCATGGTTGGGTTAGGCATGGCTGGGCCTAGACCTAGGCTTAGATCTAGCGAGGTTGAGCCCTATTGGCGGCTGGGCAGCTCACCTAGCCAAGGCTTGGCCCAACCTCGTGTGGCCTCGCCAAGGGTCCACAATGCTCGGATGAAAGATCATAAATTTTTACTATTTTTTAATTTAAAAAAAAATATTAAAAAAAAAAACAGAAGAAGACTATAAGTAGAAGATAAAACCAAAAATAAAGTTGCCCCACACACAGCTAACAACTCAACAACTCAAGGGTCTCAAAAAAGATGAAATACAAGTTGAGTATAGCCATTATTTTTTTTTTTTTATAATTTTGAGGGTGTTTGTTTTTCCCTCCACAAAAGAAAAACCAAGTGGAGAAAACTTTCTACATGGCCATGAGCATTCGTGAATGTAACAAAAGACAATGAAAGAACACGATGAGGTAGAAAGAAAATTAAAGTACATATGCATATAGTTATTTCCTGGATGATGAGGTATCAATGAGGTAGAACGAAAATTTTAAAAAATAATTATTATTGTTAACCAAGGAAAATAATTTGTGGTAAAGTCAAGATACACTTAGACAAAAAAAATAAAATAAAATTCTGGAACGTATTAATATGCTAGGCCCATAAACTCCAATGCTCAAATTGGAGCAAAAGCAATTTGCTTAGCTTTACATCATACATCTATTTGGTAGGCTTGCATATATTGAGTACATCTAATAATAATACATGAATGTGACATTGGATCTATAAGTTTTTGAATGTCATCAATTTTTGATCCAGTAAACTTGTAAGTGGATCATATAATTAGACACTAAATGAATCAATGGTTTTTACAATTTTTTTTCTAATCAATCTAATTCCGGAGCCAGTCATGAAAATGGAAACACATGGCCAACAACACAACCAATTTCACAACAGCAACTCGCCATCCTCAGGAATAGCAACTACCTCTAGACGATTAAAAGTCGCGAAGTGATCCCACAACAAAACAAGAGACAATTCGAGAACACAGCCAGGTAGTAGCACAATGCCAGGCGTATGAAACTCATTTTAAAAAAAAAGAAAGAAAGAAAGAAAGAAAGAAAAAGAAAACCCAACTTGTCGAGCAGGAGACCGGTCTTACCTTTCCCGAATTCGCCGTCTTGTCTCACCTTGAGGCGGCAGCCCTCCCGCGAGGCCAAAAGCTGGTCAAAGTAATCCTGAACGGACAACATTTCAGGCAGCCATCGAAACCGAAACCGAAAAGGCGGGAGATAAAAAAAAAAAAAGCAGAGGGAAAAAATGCGAAATCTGCTCGACCCTATCGCCGTCACACTCGATACTCTCGAGTCTCCACCGAGCATCCCGCCCGCAACGCGAAAAAACACGGGGCGGTCGCATGGCGAAGATGGGAATGCGAAGGGACGCGAAAAGCGGACTCGTTCCTTCTAATCGACGACTGCAACAACTTGCTCGTTCGTAAGAAGGATCGATTTCGCGAGAAGGAGGGCGGCAATTTCAGGGAAAGAGCTAAAGCAGAGAGATGAGAACGAGCTGGACTGAAATTTCTACGACCCACTGGTGTTCCGAAACCACACTTTTTTTTTTGGACCGTCTTACATTTCTTTGCGATGGCGGCTTGTCTCAATATCGCAAATCAAAGTTTACAAATGTGTTACGATGGATTTATACTTAATTACGATGACATGCTGTAATTTTGTAGGGGACCCCTAAAAGATCATAGGATTGCCCGACTGGGACAAAAGCAAAAATAAAGAGGAAAGTGAATGCTCGTGCGCGAGATACAACGAGCGAGAGGAAGAGAAGAAAGTGAGGCCAGTGGTCTTTATGGAAAAAATCAGAGAGCAATTTCAAACCCAATTTTCATAAAAGTCTCTCCTATAGTTAAATATTAGGGAAATAAAGAAAAATAGACTAAAAAGTGCATTTTAACTTAACCAACTTTCTCTATCCATCAATCTCTATTTCGCAAAAGTGCTTTACTTGGATTCCAATAGACCTATAATAGATTAAAGATTAAGAGCCACTCCTATTCCTAATTGAATTGATTTAATTAATCAAACCCCAAACTCCAAACTTGTGATTGGTAAGTCTTTGGAGAGTTCATGCTAAGTTTTAAGCTTAGTAAGCTAAATGTGTGGTTCAGAAGATGGCAACATTAATTAAATACTACATGCAATGCATGGTATCACTATGAAACTATTTAAAAGAACTTGAATTATAGGCCTAGTTTAATTCAATTACTTTAATATTCTTACTCAAATGCAGGTTGGACTTTACTCTAAGATTAAATAATGAAAATATATTATAGAGAATGCAAATAGGGCTGGAAAAAATTGAATTCAGACTGTGATGTGAAATTTTGTGAAATTACATCTAACTGTCTAAAAAATTTAAGCTAATAAATAGAAACAGGGATTAATTCAAGTACTGTTACAAACAACCCTGTAGGAAAGCTATAGTAGAATTAGCAAATACACCGAGGCAAGTACATATTTATTTCCCGCAAATCATCCATAATATCAAATGATCAACTGGAACTAGTGATTGGCAAAAAAAAAAAAAAAAATGAGGACGTGACACCTCCCCACATTTGGTTGTCGCAAGTAATCGGTCATTCGATTCACTAGCGAGCAGAAGTCCAGCCACCATTCTCTCCTCTTTGGAGTCATCCAGAAGGTATGTCTCAGTTCCCCCACCAATTAATATAAGCGAGACCAAGCTAGAAGAAGACGGAAAAGTAAATTTGGCAACACACTTTCTGAGATAAAGAGACGAAGAGAGGGACCGAGTAACAAAGTAAATTTGGCATCGCCAAGCCGAGGGAGTTTACCATCCGCCAAGGTCATAACACCTAACAGACATATGGAAAGCACTGAGGGTAAAATTATTAGCCGCGCCATTACGCTTGACCTAAATTCTGCCTTCTGGTAGTCCCTTTTCCATGTTGACCTGAGGAAGGATAACTTACACACGATCACCAAATTGCACAACAGAAAAGACATGATCATCGAGATGGACTTGTAAGATAAAAGCATCCCTGAGTTTCTCCTGTCAAGCATCGTAGCCATGCTCCAGTCTTCTTTGGAGGCTGTGTCCCAGCTGTCAAATTCTCCTGACAGTAGGAGTATCTGTCTCAAACATGCAATGATCGAGAGGATTGCCGACATCATACCGTTTATGCTGTGCTCCTGCACAAAATTGATCCATCTTGCTGAATTTTTTAGATCAATCCACATAATTCTAGCTTGTCTTGTGAATGAGTGCTAAAGAATGGCCGGCATGCAATGTTCAGAGGTGTTTGATAAGGAATATCGGTCGAAGAAGGCCTAGAAATAGGCTGCGCTGGTGATGGAAATTGAAGCTGAACACACACACACACACACACACACACACAGCTGAAGACCTAAGGTTTGATTTCCTTTTCGCCTCGTCTATTATTGAGTGCGCTTTATCTCGGGCTTCTGGCCTTTGTACAAAGGATAAAAAGAAGAAATCGTTGCCATATCGACAACGGGAAAGCATTCTGGAGTACTCATTTAAAGTGAAACTTTTACTTCTAAGGATGGCAGTGATTTGGGACTGATGAATGTACAATAATAATGATTGTGTTTGATTCCATGGAAATGATTTGGTACTTAATAATCCGCTGACTCATCAGTGAAATTGTCCTATTCATAATTTTCGCTAATGTTGGTAGGATTGAGAAACTTGGCAGTTGTTAATTTTATCACAGTGTTGATGGATGTATGCATTTTGGCAATTATGATTTTAGTAGTGAGTGATGGAGTTTGAGTTTAGATTGGAGAAATGAGAGAAATCTTTTTTTTTCCTTTTGCTTTACTGATGTAATCTTTTTAAAAGATACTTAATTCTTCTGGAGACCCAACAATTTCAAAAAACCTTAGATACCTTTTTTTGTTCATCATATATCAATTAGAAGAATTGCAAAGTTAGAAGATAATTGTATTGGTATGATTACGTAATGGACAAGTTCTTTTTTTTTTTTTTTTTTCGGTCATATGTAATGGACAATGTTCTGCTAAACCCAATTTCTATTGTTTTCAAATGTTTTTATCGTATCTTTAACAAAAAAAAAAAAAAAAACACACGCACACAAATCGGAAATGGGTGCAGCACTTGCTAGTGAAAAGAATCAGATAATTAGCAATTTTCTCTTTTAAGAAAAAATAGAAGTAATTCACCAGTATTTCCAGTGGCACGGGTTTCTTAGCAAGTAATAATGAAGAAGGGAATGTGTAAGAGAGATGAACTCTTAGACACGTCCTAGGGTAGGAAGGAATAAAATAGGGTTATTCGCACTTACCGTTCCATTGACCAACCTGAGAAACCGCAATCTGCTTTGCTCTCTAGATATCTCCATATTCTCTTGATGAATAATTTCCCTCCCAAAATTTATCACCCAATCATGCATCCACACTTTGCCATGACCAAGAATCTTGATTAAGGACTTACTGACAAGGGCGTCAATTTCAACTTTCAACTTTCAACTTTCGCAACAACCTTTCCGGATATACACTGCATCGGTTTTTCTTGCTTAGAAAGATACTTGCAATGTGGAGGAAAATTTGTTTATCCCCATATTCAAGTCCCTCATATATTAACATTAATTTCTGTTGGGCTCTTTCCAGAGCCACTTCATTGATTGACTTTTGTCGAACCCTTTTCAAGATGCACTTTCCTCATTGAATTATCTACTGAAGACGCACATTTCCTCATTGAATTTCCTATGATTGACAATTCCCTCCTGAACTCCTGTCGGACGTTTTCGAGATGCGCTTCCTTCAAATTCTTCGGTTCACTTTCCCAATCTGCTTCAATTCTTATAGAGTCGAAGCAATCCTCAATACCTTCCAAGGGAGGCAAGTCCCTCATCAGTCGTGCTCTTATCTTACTACTTTTGTCCCGGATAGATCCAACTCAGTCAATGACTTCAACTCCTCCAAAGCATCCGGCAGCGAACAATTCGCCAAACTTAAGCACTCAAGATCCGCTAGCGCCCTTTGATTGTGCTCGGAAGTTCAACTAATCCCGTATCCTCCACTACTAGCCTTGACAAAAGTCTTAGATTGCGGATTGAGTCTGGCAAATAACAAATGCTGAAACCCTGGATCAAGATGACTGTGTCTCGGGGCATTTAGATAACCAATTTGCCAGGGCAACCCTTTGCCGCTCTAGTTTTCCAATTGAGTGATCAATTTGTACCAAATTTGGAAGATCTTTCCGAACCAATCTCTCCAAACTCATAAATTCTGAAAAACAAGGTGTTTTGATTAAGGACTTGGACCCACTATTTTCAAATACCTGCATGACAGCAACCGACTTAATCCAATCAGGATTTAGTATGCATTGCAAAACAAGTGCATATCATCATATATTCATATAGTTATTTGAAAGATTAAATGAATCAGCTGAAATTGTACCATATTTTGCATTTGTCTATGATGATATTGCCTGAAAGCTTAAGAATGACTAAGTGATTCAAAACAAACTTACAATTTTGCCAACAAAGCCATCTTAGCTTCCGCAAAATATCCTGGAAGTTGCCTCCATCCAATTTTAGAAACCTCGCGTTGGTGAGATCAGCAAAATATTTGCATGTAAAATTGTCTCCCAATCTCCTACTGCATTCTCTACTCCCCATAAAATAATATAATATTAAAGTGTGTCCTTAAGCAATGAGTTGGGATCCATTAATTGTTAAATTCGATATTTCTTTATCACTTGAAAATGGGCATATCTGATGATTGTATTTATGCTTTTGCATGGAAATATATACTATTTCTTTGAACTAATATTTCTAATTATATTACATATTCAGACTATAATAAAGTCTGTATTTGATTCTGCGATAGTGATGTTTGATAGCTAGTAATCCACTGAATGACCTATTTTCAGATTTTGCTGATGTTGAGTAGAATCGAGGAATCTTTTAGGTTAATTTTATCAGAGTACACAGCAAAAGCAGATGATAAACTTTCCTGATCATAAGTTTAGCAGTGAATTTTGATGAAGTTGATGTTTGTAGACTTTGGTGCAAAAGAATAATTTCATGGTATAATTTGAGGTTTAAAGGATTGTGTATTCAATATTTATGGTTTAAGTTGTCAACTAGCAATTTCAAGTTTGGAATCTAGAGTTGTGAGAGTCATGAAATTCACGTGTGGCATTAACTCAATAGAGAGTTAAAGGAAATGTGACCCCACTTACTAAATTTCTAGCAAACTTTTGGAAAGAGAATTTATTTAATTTCATGGGACATTGCTAATTACTAATGTAACCTTTTTTAAAAAGTACTTTTTTTATAATATCCTCAAGTTCCACCTTTTTTAAAATTGAGTTCCACCTTTTTGACAAAACCTTAGACATCTTTTTGTTTTGTTGGAATGTGAATTATCTAGATAGAACAAGATAGATTTTGCTAATTTATATAAATAAGAAAAAGCGTCATCATATATCAATTGAAAAAAATAGTAAAGTGAAAAAGATAAATTGGATAGGTATGATTATGTAATGGTTCAAATGGTCTTTTAAACCCAATTCTATTATTTTCAGATACTTTTATCTAACATAATTAAGCAAAAATGGGTGCACTATTTATTGATGAACAAAATCAGATATTTACCAAATTGCTCACTTAACAAAAATCATAGTCAATACACAGGTTTTTCCTATAGCCTGCAATAAATGAAGAAGGCAATCTGCAAGAGAGATGAACTCTTATATGCGTAGGAAGGAATAAAATAGGGCTGTTCATACTTACCTTTTCATGGGCCCTCTCAAGAAACCAAAATCTGCTTGGATCTTCAGGTTTCCTCATATGCTCTTGAGGAACAATTTCCCTTCCAAAAGCTTTTAACTCATCCTGCATCCATATTCTATTATGGTCAACAATCTTGATCAAGGACTTGCCAATAAGAACCTCAATTTCAAATCTGAGGCGAAAGCCTGAGTCTTCCCACATATACATTGGAATAGTTATTTTCTTGTTAACAAAGAAACATGGGATATCCAATACCCGAAAGCCCATATTCAAGTGCATCATAACTAATTTTTAACCTCTGTTGGACCTTTTTGTGAGGCACTTTCTTCAGCTGATCCAGTGTGCTTTATCCATCCACTCTGCTTTGCTTTGGCCACGGAGATGTGAACCTATCACCTCAACGGCCAATGGAAGTCCTCGGGTGAATTCAATGACTTCTTTTGAAAGATGGTATAGATCAGGTGGAGCTGAATATGTGTTGAAAGCAAGCTTGTTGAAAAGTTGAAGAGCATGATCCAAATGCATTTTCTTCATTTCGTATGGAATAATTTTTGTAGACCTTGTTGAGATATTTTCCTCAAATCCTTCCACCTTGATCCTAGAAAAAAACACTCTTACTTGTGGTTGTTATGATGATCCTACTCCCTGGACCCCACAAAGTACAATACTTTGCTAGTTGCATAGATTGATCATTTTCATCCATGCCATCAAAAACAAGCAAGACTTGTTTGTCAAGGTAACATTTTTCTGATCAAATTGTTCCCTTCCTGACAGTCAAAGGTTTGGGGAAGTAAGAAATGGAAAAGATCCGCTAGTAATTTTTCTGAAGTTTTTCATTGCCAAGGTCTTGGATGTTTGAAAGGAAGGAGTGACCTTCAAATTGAGGAGAGAGTTGATTGAAGACTGCATTGGCAAGCGTTGTCTTTCCCATGCCGCCTATCCCATGGATTATGACACATCCCACATCACTAGTACAATAACAATTTAATAGTCTCTTTATGTCCTCTACACAATTATCAATTCCAACTAGATGGGCGGGCAAATCTCTTTTTGTTGTATTGATCTTCAGCAATACATCCTTATCAATATCCTGGATAACCTCACCACCTTGCCTCTGCCATATTCATTGCACACAAGACTATACATAAGCAATTAGAATTTCAAATAGAAGCAAATAATTTATCACCAGCATGCCCACATGTATAATCCACATGGTCCTCACAATGTATGTACATAAATCAATGTATGTACATAAATCGCTCTTTCTACATGTACCAAATAAGGCTTCTCTTACAAGGGTGGCCAGTATTGCCCCTAGAGAATTTATCTAAACAGTTTGAAGAAGATATTTGTTTTGTTTGAACCAATCACTAGAGTTTCCATTTGGGAGTTTATTAGCATGTAGATAGTCTGAGCCTAATAGTACAAAATGATGTATACAAACCTGTGTGCTTGTGGGCGCTCCTCTTCCAATACACCACTGGTCAAGGCCTCCTTCCATTGCTTCACTTCAGTGCAGCCAAGGTCCTCCTCATGCTTTGTTAGGGCGCTTTGGTACAGCTCCGTTTCAACCTTAACATCCCCAGGCCCCTCCGTTTCCCCAGGGATTGGCCATAGGCACCGCCGCCTGCTTGAAGCATAATCTTTGGAGAAAATAGGAATGTATATTTGGGAGTTTTCTACTGCTCCTAAGATCGCTGAGATCTTTTCTCCCGGCCGTAACTCTTGGTCATCCCTGAAAACGCGGATTCCACTGTTTTTCATGAACAAATAGAGGCAATCTGCGAATGTGTGGAATGTGTCGCGGGTGTCGGGTCCTCCAAAGCTCAAGAACACATCGTAGTCGCCACCAGGTGCAGTTCCTGAGTTGGCCTCTTCGTTCGCCATGTAACGGCCCAGATTGACGCTACGGGTGACTTCTTCTTTTTTTTTTTTTTTTTTTTTTGGGAGGTGCTTGAGGAGATTTCTACGGCCAGAGAGACACGATCAAGATGAGTAGCGACTTCCACTCTTCCTTTCCGCTTAGGTCGCTCATCGAAGCCTCGCTCGACCCTAATACCTGAGCACTTCACCCACGTCGAGGATCCGAATACAGCGACGGCAAGGGATCCGATCGCAGGAGGATGCTTCTGAGGAACTCTCCAGGAGCGTGGCGGTCCTCGCGATCCGCGTCCTCAGCCGAGGGCGGCACGTGCGGCGTGAACCCTGGTTGGGAGGAAAGTCTCAGGTTGAGTGTTACGACTCGAAAAGGAGCGAAACCCCTGTGAGAGAGAGAGAGAGAGAGAGAGAGGGGCAGAGAGCTTTGCCGGTTCTCCTCGGCCTCCCACGAATTATCATCGTAAAAACAGCAATAGCTAGGGAATATCGAGACACCAGAGACGATAAGTTCTATCAAACTCTTTCCAATGTCCTAATAATCATAACTTTCCATAAGTAATTGTAAATAATCCTAGTCATTATAAATTTCTCTTTTCCTTTTTATTTTGTAACTTATTTCAGCAGTCGCCATAATCCTTAACAATTTGCAAGTTTAAGAAATCCATTGGACACTGTCGATAATTTGATAATTATTTTTCCTCTTCTTCTGTAAAAGCCCATTGACGTTTCAATAATTTTTCTCTCCTAACTAATGTCTCTATTGCTCGGGAATGGTTTTGTTCCCATACGACACTAGAAAAATTTTCCTGTGAAGAAAATTAGCTTCTTCCAATCACTCATGCTCAACAACGTTGGTCCGATAGCGCCTGCACTTGCCGGTTCAAATGTAATCCAATATGCTGTTGTTGATCTTGTGGAAGAGCAACATGGAGAGATGGGATATCCCCCAAAGTTCAGGGGAGCTTGAAGTTCAATTTCAGTCCGTAATATGTTTGTTATGTTAGGATTAGCTTTCTGCTTTCTGCTCCGCGTGGATCAATGTTTTCCCCTCTTCATTCTCGTCCGCCAAAAAAATGACACCTCCCTTTATGCACGATGGAGAGAACAAGAAAACTCTTTTGTTTTGAACAAAGTTCTGGGTCGCTTGGATTTTTATTTGGAATGTGGAAAAAAAGTCCTAGATACGGTATGCAGAATACACTACTCTTTTTCTCGATGGGACTCGGATAACAAATTCAAATTTTTTGGACCTTCCCATAAGATTGGAGGGCTTGGATTAAAAGTTAACATCGAAAGCCCCCTGCAGGCCAAAGGGCAAAGCTAATAAAACCGTGAGATGCCATTAAACCTGATAAATAAATAAAAAAAACTGCAATGGAGTACCTACACAGCATTGCAAAATCGAATCTGTCACCTCATAAATTTTTATTTTTTTGGCACTCGGGAAAAGAGAAAGGAGCTGGTCCATGCATCCATGCGGGGCCTCCATATCCCTATCCACAAATCAAAATCGAATGGACAGAAAAAAAAAAAAAAAAAAAAAAAAAAAAAAAAAAAAAAAAAAAAATTTACAAGATGAAAACTCGTTGAAGATAGAAGATCGTCGTCGTCGTCATCCATCAAATGAAAAGAAAAAGCCATAGA
The DNA here is from genome assembly GCA_014182375.1 of Eucalyptus virginea. NCBI lineage: Eukaryota > Viridiplantae > Streptophyta > Magnoliopsida > Myrtales > Myrtaceae > Eucalyptus > Eucalyptus virginea. Next base: position 11,172,073 of record CM024524.1, on the reverse strand, counting down.
AAAGCCCATTACCGACTACCCCCGATAACCGACGCTCCACTCTCACTCTCTCTCTCTCCGCAGGGGCATGAGAGATCCTCTATCTGCACTGCGACCGACAGACGCTCCCACCACTTCGCACATCGCACCGAAGATACAGAAATCACAGCACACCAAAATCGAAACATTCGATGAAGAAACCAAATCGAAACCGAGAGAGAGAGAGAGAGAGTACCTAAGAGAGCTGATTGATGGCAGACCGACAAAGGTGAGGCCGCGACCCCTGAGACCGAGAGAGAGGCTTCAAGCGATAATTGAGAGAGAGAGAGATCGAGTGGCGCTGCTGGAGAGACTCGACAGAGAGACCAAATCTGAGAAAGCGCTCAATAGACTATGGAGGGAGAGAGGCCAGACATGAGGAAGTGAGTGAGAAATGAGAAGGAAAGAAGTGAGAAAGTTTCTCTGAGAGACTGGACTTAAAAAGAGTAAAGGTTTCATTTTGTACTGGTTGTGAGCCGGTTGTGGCTGTTGGCTATCAGCCTATCACAATCTAGATAAGCAAATCTTTCAACCAATCAAAGTCTCCGAGAAAAATGTACATTGCTTAGTACAGAATCTTCCTTGAACGTAATCTGCACTTTTTCTCACCTAAATATGTATTACATTTCTAAGAAATTAGAATAACCACTCTTTCAAAACACACAAAGTACATGCCAAAAAAATGTATGGTGTCTAACTCTATAGCTCCCAGAAGGTGGATATTTTGCAAAAGGGTATTTGAAGAACTGCTGTCTATGAAACGAATGCAACATAAATTGCAAATAGCAATTCCAAAAATACATTACAGTTAACTAACCTTGAGTGAGGAAAGGGCTCACGGCAAACTTTTATTGGAACATTAGAGACAGGATCTTTTGCATCTAATATGTACCAAAACTTTGACCTAAATTATTTTACCAAAATTTATCAAGTTTTTATTTTTTTGCTCAGAAGAATACAAATTGATTAAATTTACAGAGTTGGGGGTGGTGTCGTGCGGTGACGAGAGGTGACCCATTTGGACTTTAAAAAAAAAAAAAAAAATTTATTTAATAATTTTTTAAAGACCCGCAGGCTTTTCTCCCGCCGCAGCCGCATGAAACGAAGCCGCCGCCCCAGGTGGGGTCCACGCCCCAGGTGGGGTCCACGACGGTCACCGTCACCCTTCCTCTCTTTCATCAGGCGCGTGGAGTTGCCTCTCTCTCTATCTCCTAAATTTCTTTTTAAAGAAGTAAGTATCAATTTAAAGAATCAGTGAATAGTAATTTTAACACAATCCTAACTTAAACACTTCATCCAATTTGCCAATTTTGCCTGTCCCCTAGCTCATACTATCTAATTAGGTACTAGAGGCACCCATTTTAAATTTACCCAAAAAATTTAATTCAAACTTGTTCCGTGGAGTTCATCAAATTAAAAAATAAAATGATTAATTAAAACTAATGCTAGTTTAATCAATTAGTTAGTGCTAGTCTTATTTTGAAAATATCCAATGCTCTATGCTCAATACACACGGGAGAAATAAATTCATGATAAGTACCTCAAAAGTAAAAAAAGTTACTGGTACAAAATTTTTAAATAATCAAAGAAAAGAAGATAATTATGATGATTGAAAAACCTATGGTCTCTATGTAGTTTAGTCTCTTCTTTTTCCCTTTACTTGCTTAATCAAAATAAATTGTTTACTGGAGTTAGTTTTAATTCAAAATAGTTTAGTTCTTCCCTCATTTACTTTTTGTCCACTTATTAATCAAAATAAAAGCATCAAATAAAAAATAAAATAATTAGTTGGAGAGAGAAGTATAATAGCCCAGAAAGTACCAATTGAAACAAAACAAAATAATTAAGATTTCCGTATCTTCACCGCCCTAAGCAACCCCCACATACTTTAGCAAAGCTAACCAACCTTACCTAAGCTAACCAACCGAAGTGGGTTGATTAAGTTCCTAAAAAATAATAATAATAAGTTAATGATCTTTAATAATCCTCATCCAAGCTCCAAACATCTATTTTTAGATTAAGTTCCTAAATAATAATAATAATAATAAGTTAATGATCTTTAATAATCCTCATCCAAGCTCCAAACATCTATTTTTAGACGGTTTGTTTTTCCCTCCGAAAAACTTGAGTTTAACAATTGGGCACCATATGGAATCGGCATGGGCATGTCATGTTATGTTTAGTCTCCTTGTTAAATTTACCAAAAAATTAATTAAAAATAGTTACTCCCTTTGCTTTACATCTCATCCACTTATTAATCAAAATAAATTCATCAAATTAAAAAAATAATTAATTAGGAGATTCATCAAATAAAAAAAATAAACTATTCATCATCATCTTGGATTATTATAGTTTTCGTTAGTAAAGAATAGTAATGCGTAGCGTTTTCTCTTTATTTTGATTACTTCTCTCCCTAATTAGTTATTTTAGTTATTCTATCTTTTTAGTTGATTAATTTTATTTTACTTCTCTCCTAATTAATTTTTTTGGGTAAATTTAAGGAGATGCCCCCAGTGTTCTAAGTAGAGCATTGGGATTTCATTCCAATAAAACTCAAGTAAAGATTTATTTTGATTAAACAATAGACCAAACTAAAGGTTTTTCATCTTTGTTTGATCATCATTATCTTATTTGCATTATTCATAATTTGTAACGTTAACTTTTTTATTTTTTATTCTGAAGAACTTATTCTCCTGAGGGTTAGTTGAGGGTTAGCTAGGTGGGGCTTGCTCCTTGGTCAAGGTAAGTTACATAGACCATTGCGATTATGAAAATCCTATAATTATTTTGTTTTGTTTGAAGAATTCATTTGATTTTGATCCAATTATATGCATAGTTTTTGTAAGTGTCAGTAAAGAAGAGTAATGGTCTTTATTTTGATTACTTCTCTCCCTAATTACTTTTTTTTTATTTGATGAATTTATTTTTCTCTCCTAATTAATTTTTTTATTTGATTATTTGATGAATTTATTTTGATTAATGAGTGGACAAATGTAAACCAAAGTAAAGGGGACTAAACAAGAGTAAACTATTTTGAATTAATTTTTGGGGTAAATTTAACAAGGAGACTAAACATAACATGCCATGCCTATGCCCATTCCCATGCCTGTGCCCATGTTTAAACTCCAGTTTTCTAATTTGTTTGTTTAGAATGGATAGATTTATTTTGATTAAAGAAGAGGGAAAAACAAACTAAACTAAGAGACTAGACTAAATAGACCATTTCATCTTAAATAGACCATAGATCACCATCATTATCTTGTTTAAGATCATTAACTTTTTTTTTTTTGGAACTTATCATGAATCCACTTATTTCTCCCATAATTATTTTGTCTCGTTTCAATAATTATGATAGTTTCTCTTTATTTTTATTTTTATTAATCTAGTTTTGTCTCTCCCTAATTTGATTATTTTATTTTTTTATTTGATAAATTTATTTTGATTAATAAGTAGACGAAAAGTAAACTATTTTGAATTAATATTCTTGGATAAATTTAAGGAGAGGCCATGCGCAAATAAAACTCAAGTTTTTCTAAGTAAACATATTTATTTTGATTAAAACTAAACTAAGAGACTGAACTAAATACATCATAGGTTTTTCATCCTTTTTCAAGCTTCCATCATCATTATCTTTATCTTTGCATTATTCAAGTATCATTAACTTTTTTATTTTTTATTTTGAGGAAGAATCAACTTATTTCTCGGTGGGGTTTGCTTGGCTTGCTTGGCGTTGGTCACTTAAGTGTAGAGCATTGGAGCATTGGGATTTTCCCATAATTATTTTGTTTTGCATAGTTTTTGTTAGTAAAGAATAGTAATGCTTAGTGTTCATAGTTTCTCTTTATTATTATTATTATTATTATTATTATTTCTCTCCCTAATTACTTATTTTATTTTTTATTTGATTAATTTATTTTACTTCTCCTAATTAATTATTTTATTTTTTTTATTTGATGAATTAATTTTGATTAATAAGTGGACAAAAGTAAACCAAAAGTAAAGAGGACTAAAGCTGCATTTGGTTCTTAGGAAAATTCAAAGGATTTGCAAAAGCATTTGGTAAGGAGAAAAATTTAAGTCCGTGATTAATATTAGTTTTTTTGTTTAAAATTGAAAAAAATAATGTATGCAAATTTGTAAATATAAATTTTAACAATAATACTAAAAAAATAAAATACATATATAATTTTTTAAAATAATTTTTTAATTTTTATTTGCTTAAAATTGAAAAAAAAATTATGTATGCAAATTTTTAAATATAAATATAAATTTTGAAAATGCTAAAAAATCAATTACATATATATAATTTAAAAAAGAGACGAATTTTAATTTTAATTTGTTTAAAACTGAAAAAAAATAACGTATGCATATTTTTAAATATAAATTTTAAATAAATTTAAAAATAATGCTAAAAAATCAAATACATATATATATATATATATATATATATTTTTTTTTTTTTTTTTAAAAGACTCAACCCATAATTTTTTTAATTTTTATTCGTTTAAAATTGAAAAAAATGTATGAAACTTTTTAAATATAAAATTTGATCAAATACATATATATAATTTTAAAAAAATCAAATGTATATGCTAAAAAAATCAAATATTAAATTTTTTAAAAGACCAAAATATATTTAATTTTTTTAGCATTATTTTGGCATTTAAATAAATAATAAGGAGGGAAAAATCAAAGTTAGTCCCTAGGCTCTACTTCAAAATGGTTGGTTAGGGTTTGCCCACGTTGACTTTATAAAATGGGTGGTTAATCTGGGCACCCCATCCATGAGGCTTAGACCGAGAGGGCACGGTGATGGTTTGACGGGAGGTTGGAAGTTGTGGTGGTGGAAGGGGTGACGGAGGTCAAACCAACAGAGCCACCATTTCACCACCAAAATTAGAGGTAAATTTGCTTATGAAGATTTACCTATAATCCATCCTAACAACTAAGAAGTAGGAGGCGGGCATATTCATTTAACACTATTAATACTGATTGAAGAGCTTATTTACTTACAAGTAGTTGTATTTTTTTTTTTTAATTTTCCTGTCAAGCTCGGAATTACGGGTTCAATGTTATTGATATTTTGCTAATATTGAGGCTAACTCCTCTCGGGTCTCATCAAATTAGAAAGGTGTTTGGAAAATAAATTGAAAATAGAGGTCCCAAAAAATATAGGGAAGTTTTGGAGAAGGGAGCAAAAAATGGTAATAGGAGCGAATGACTTAGCACCACCGCAATTTAAATAAATAAATTTCAAACCACCACTCAAAACTGGAGAAATTTTTTTTAAAAAAAAGGAAAAAAATATCATGCTTTAGAATAATATTTTACTCTAGTTATAAAAGAAACATAGGTGCATTGGTGCATTGGAAGGTTTTTTTAGAAAATGGAAGCTATGGAGGGAGATAGAGCAGCCCCGATATGATGTTATCTTGGATTAATCGCATTTCCGCTGTGGCTGTGGAGGGAGATAGAGGATGTTTTGCTCCTTTTATTTTCCAAAAACAGCTAACTTGAATTAATCGCATTTCCTTCTTCCCTTTAAAAAAAAAGCATAGCATGAGTTCTTATTAAAAGAGTTTAGGTAGGAAAGAAATTTTTTATATAAATGAGATTTGTAGAGATGGTGATGGGTCCAACATTTTGATCTTATTGGAACCGCCCTACAAATGAAAGAAAATAAATTAAAAGGAAGGAGACTGTGTCTTGGCACCTAGTGGAATTTGCGTCTTGAAAAATGAAACAAAAGGAGAAAAGCAGGGTCATCTCCTCCCACAGAGAAAATATTCAGTGGTTGGCAATCACCACGTCATCAGCTCGCGTGGCATGCGTAAACCAAGCTGGCTCCATTGAAAAATTGACGCGTGTGCTTTGACATGGAATATGTAGGAAACGAAAAATTAAAATAGAAAAGGCGCTCTTTTCTTTCCCTCTGGCAGACGACTGACACAAGTAACAATAAATGTTTTGTCTCCTGCTTAGAAACTCTCTCTCATCTTTTGAATTTTCGAGGCTTCTTTAGTGGGGCGCTCTCTCTCCTCTTTTCTTTCCAAGGGCTTCTCTTCACCTGCTCTCTCTCTCTCTCTCTCCGGAAAAAAATTTTGCTGGTTTCTCGCTCGATCAGCGAAGAGACGAGTTTCTTCGTCATCTTCTCCAGAAAAGCGAACATTGAAGCGATTTCCACCAACAAGATCAAGCAAAAGGCGAAACTTCGGACGACCAGGGCACGGAGAGTGGGAGTCAGTTGCAGTCTCCGGAAAGAATTTGGTTGGAAGCTTAGGTTTCTAACTTAAGTTGTCAAAGCTAGAATCGAAGAAACGGTAATGAATTCGAGAAAAGTTTTATTTTGGAAAGAATTTTAGTCCGTTTAGTTTGTTATAGCCCTCTTCTACATGCAATAGGACGCCGAGCTGATTGTGCTACTTTCAGTATGCAGGTGTTGTTTTGTACATTTGATGGGCATGGAGGTGGAATGGCTGCTAAGTTTGCAGCGGAAAACTTTAATAAGAATATCGTAGATGAAGTGGTGAGAAGAGACGAGGATGAAACAAAGACAACTGTGAAGCATGGTTACCTAAAGACAGGTTTGAATTTTTTTGAACGAGGAATCACGAGGCGGCTCATGCGGTGTAACTCGTTGATTGGAAGGGGCAACCACTTTGTGTATAATGCTGGAGATTGTCGATCTGTTCTTTGTAGAGCTGGCACTGCAAAGGCTTACATTTGATCATAGGCCTTGTGGGGAAGATGAAAAGGAACGCATTGAGGCTCTCACAACATTCTGTTCATTCTTTACATGTACAAACATACTGCCTTGCAGGTTTATACGAAATAAGTTCTTTTATCTTAGCCACGTCCATTCTGTAATTGCTTGAGTTACCAAACTCTGCCTGGGTTAGAAGCTTATGAGACTTACATCCATTTCAGGAAAAGTAGATTTAAGGATCGAACTACTGTATTGGCATGTATATAATGTATTAACCGTATACAGAGTGATCCACCCACTAATTTCACTTGAAAAAAAAATATTTTCCATTGTCGGGGCTGTGAAAGCCATTCAACATACATGGTCTATGTCCTAATGCTGTGATGGGCGTCTTTGTTCGTTCATTCAATATGATCATACGGTGGCTTCCCTTCTCATCCTGGAGTTTCGGACAATCAAGTTGTAGCATGTGGATATCAAGAGCAAGATCTGGATATCAATAAAATGGATGGTTTTTGATGATTAGTATTGCGATTCAACATTGTGCTAGTTTGAGGTGCCATTGGCAAAGATACTTGCTCCCTTCTCTCTCTCAAGCGTTTCTCATGTACTCTATTGGAATCAAGGCATGATGTGGCAAGTCCCATGTTCATGGAGTTAAATCAAGGCAGAATCGTCCTTCCCTTCCTTTCGTTTTTACTTAAAAAGTGCTACAACGAAAGAAGCGCCTTCAAACTGAAAGATCGATAAATGGGTTATGGAGTTTAGCTAGATAACCCGTACTCGGACAATCAGCATTTCCTGATGAGGACGACGATATACACCACAAAAAAAAGGACTTCGTAAATGGGCAGACCATCATCTCCTTTTCTAATCAAATTAATCGAACTACTTTAAATAAAATAACATCTCAAGCAAGCTCATCCACTTAGCCTAGAGTTAAACAGAAAATGGAAAGGATAAAAAGAAGAATCACACTCCTCTCTCTCCGTCGCCACAATATATCTCGCGGCCGTCGTCGAAACCCCAAAAGTTAGTGCTGCCACTTGAATAACCAGCCTTGCGGGCCTCTTTTGCTTGAAGTGGTTGACTACGTACCCAAGCCGAAATTGGGACCCAAGCCAGTCGGCGATTTCTGGGGGCAGAGCTGGAAACGACGAGGACGAAGGAGAGGAAGGAGGAGGGGAGGGCTGGAGATGAGCGAGGGATAGAGAAAGGGCCTCGGGAGAGGAAGATAAGATGGAAGCCTTGTGTTGATGGAAATCTCTCCGTGCCCTGGTCGTCCTATTCGCCTTTTGCTTGATTTGTGCTGGTGGGAATGGCTTCAATGTTCGCTTTTCTGGAGAAAATGGATGAAGAAACTCTTCTCCGAAGAGAGGAGAGAGAGAAGGTGAAGTGAAGCCCTTGGAAAGAAAAGACGCGAGAGAGAGCGCCCCACTTAAGAAGCCTTGAAAATTCAAAAGATGAGAGAGTTTTTAAGCGGGAGACAAGCATTTATTGTTGCTTGTGTCAGTCGTCTGCCGGAGGAGAGAAAAGAGAGCGCCCCTCCTATTTTAATATTTCATACATATTCCATGTCAGAAAACACGCGTCAATTTTTCAGTGGACCAGCTAGATTTACGCATGCCACGCGAGCTGGTGACGTGGTGATTGCGAACCACTGAATATTTTCTCCCTCCCACAGGTCCCACAGGAGCGGGGAGCACGTGGGTCAAAACAAGATGAAAGAAAGTTAAATTTGACAGCTTTTGTACTTTGACTTGAAGGACAACTTCAGGAACGCCTATAAATAAATAAATAAATAAATAAATAACGAGCAAGCGAGGCGGGGGGACGAGGGCTCCGGAGCGAGGTGGGGACTGAAAAAACTCTATTTTCTTCGCCCGATCTTATTGGACACTACCTCCTGCGAATATCAGTTTCCAGGCGGAGACGCCCCCACCGCGAATAACCCTATTCCAGCCATATCACAAATTAGTTAATAATTTTTAACTTGACTTTTGGTAATATTTTCGTCGCCTAATTTTAATTTTCTGTGAAATCGAAATTGTTAAGAATTATTTTATGGATAATATTTCTTTTGATATGATTTCTTTATTTTGCTCATTTAAAGAAAACCCATTATACTTGTATTCCATGTCAAATTACGTATTTTAGAAAAATAAAAAATATTTAACACTTTCTCCTTGTTAGATTAGATTATATAAAAAATTTGTTTTAGAAAAATAAAAACTATCATGCCATCTCACCTAGGTCATACCATCCTTGACAATTTAAAAGTGGCATATTTAACACTTTCTCCTTGTTAGATTAGATTATATAATTAATATGGTATGGCTATCATACTAAATTCTCATATTAGATTCATATATTGGTGCGCATTCCGGCATTCATGCAAATGCAAATTAGCTTCAAATAAGTGAAAATCCAACAAATTTCAAATTTGAAAGATTGACAAATCTTAATAATTTATTTCCCGCTATGTTAACAATTTATTTAAAGTATAGATAATGATTGTCCAACTTAACTTGATTTTGGCATCCGGTTGGAATTTAGAGTATTCTTATCTCCCAAGTGCCTCTCCCCCTCCGTCTCCCGTGTAAGCTTATTTAAAAGAAGACTTATGGTCGGTAAGTATCAAAAACCGCATACATTTGTGGCGCTGCAAGAGGTTAGTCCTTGCTAGGTTTTCTTTTCCTGATTTTTCAAAAGGTGGAAGTTTCGTTGAGGCATAGAGTCCATGGAAGGCATCTCCAAATTTTGGTAAATTTTGGCAAACGCCTATATGAGTCTGTGGTAACAAGGTCAGGCTCTCTTTATGGAAGCTAGTGCATTACTTTAGTTCATATGCACAAAGAAGGTAATTTAATCACAACTTTTGCTGATATGTTTTGTAGTGGACTGAAATTGTAACTCGTCACATGCCTTAATCAAATTTTAGCTAGATCTGGATTATATAAGTATTAAGCCAAAGCTCAATTGAGTGATCCAATTACCAGCTTTTGAGGAATTGAACCTGTGATGTTGACCCTTTCCTTGCTTGTTCGTACTTCTTTACTTCTTTATGGATAGCATTTCAGAAAAACTAACACAGTTGACCTTCAATCTTAATAACCCGGAGATGCTATCCAATGAATGATGCTCCAGGCTAAGTAGCCAGGGAGAACAAAATAATTTCCTCTGTGTTGGCTGTTTTGAGTTTAAATATATTCTGCTAATATGGCCTTTTGATTATCCATAGGGTTGTCCAGTGTCAATCGAGGAGCTAGATAAGGCAGCTAGATAGCCTTATCGTGTTTCTTGGGGAGAAGAAGAGAAAAATGGAACAAGAGGAAGCCCAGAGAAATATGCAAATTCTTTCTTGCATGGCTTGAGGAAGCAAAAGGTTGAAGAGTTGAATGAGGTTTGTTTTCACCTTTTATCTGTGAATGCCATCTCTCATTTATCCTTGCTAAGTTCTGCTCTGTCGTCCTGCCTCTTGCTTAACCCCTTCCCTCAAAAATAATATGAGGGATAGTGGTTAGGTGAAACGTGAAAGTCCTTATTTATTTTCCTTGCTCAACATTTTTCTACCTTAGCTAAGTAAACAGATTTATCTTGATTACAAAGAGACTAAACTAAAATATTATGTTTAGACTCCTCCTTAAATTTACCCAAAATATTAATTCAAAATAGTTACTCCCTTTGCTTTACATTTTGTCCACTTATTAGTCAAAATAAATACATCAAATTAAAAAATAAAATAATTAAATAGGAGATTCATCAAATAAAAAAAAATAAACTATTCATTACTCTTCTTTACTAACAAAAACTATGCATAATTATTGGAAAATCCAAATGCTCCATACTTAAGTAACTTACTTACCTTGAGTAAGGCCAAGCAAGCCCAAGCCACACGAGCATAATTCATCAAAAGTTCCTCAAAATAAAAATAAGAAAGTTAATCATACATAAATTTTGAATAATGAATAATGGATAATGAAAATTAGCCTTTTAGTAATCAAAATAAATCTTTTTACTCAGAAAAAACATTGGGCACGGCTCTACTTAGAACATAAGTATTATTCGGCATGGGCATGTTTAGTCTGCTTAAATTTACCCAAAAAAATTAATTTTTATTTTCTCCACTTATTAGTCAAAATAAATAAATCAAATAAAAAATTAAAATAATTTAAAAATAATTAATTAGGGAGAGAAGTATAATGGCTTTAAAGAGAAAGTATGAAACAAAACCTACTCCTTATCCAACTCCAAGCAAGCCCCAAGCAAGCCCCGCATAGCTTAGCTAAGCTAACCACAGCTAAGCTAACCACTTCGGAGAAATAAGTGGATTAAGTTCCTTAAAAAAAAAATTAATGATCTTTAATAATTGATCATCTCTATTTAGTTTAGTCTCCTAATTTAGTTTGTTTTTCCCTGGAAAAACCTGAGTTAAAAACTTAAGTTTAAACATTGGGCACCCTACCGGCATTGGAATGGGCATGATGGCATGTTATGTTAAATTTACCCAAAAATTAATTCAAAATAAATTCATCAAATTAAAAAATAAAATAATTAATTAGGAGAGAAGTAAAATAAATTCATCAAATAAAAAAAAAAAAAAACTATGCTCTTCTTTACTAACAAAAACTATGCATAATGAAACAAAAGAAAATAATTATGGGAAAATCCAAATGCTCCCAACTTAAGTAACTTACCTTAGGAACGCCAAGCAACCCCCACAAGCATTTCCTCCAAATAAAAATAAAAAATTTAATCATACGTAAATTTGAATAATGAATGATGATAATGAAAATTAGTCTTTTAGTAATCAAAATAAATATGTTGACTTAGAAAAAAAGGAGAGAAGTATAATGGCCAGAAAGTATCAATTGAAACAAAACAAAATAATAATTATGAGATTTCCGTGTACCTTCTCCACAACTCCTTATCCGACTCCAAGCAAGCCCAAGCAACCCGCATAGCTAAGCCGCATAGTTACTCCTTTGCTTTACATTTTGTCCACTTATTCATCAAAATAAATTCATCAAATTAAAAAAAAAAATTAATTAGGAGATTCATCAAATAAAAATAAAAACTATTCATTACTCTTCTTTACTAACAAAAACTATGCATAATGAAACAAAAGAAAATAATTATGGGAAAATCCAAATGCTCCAAACTTAAGTAACTTACCTTCTTGAGGAAGGCCAAGCAAGCCCCAGGAGCATAATTCATCATAAGTTTCTCATAAAAATTTAAAAGTTAATCATACATAAATTTTGAATAATGCAAAGAAGATAATGATAATGAAAATAAATTGGGAAAAGTACCAAAAATAGTCCTAAACCTTTTTGCACTCGTTAGTCATAAACTTTTTAATTATATCAATTTAGTTCTAAACCTTTTTACATTAGTACCTATGGGAACCTTTTTACATTAGTACCTATCCCCTAAGACAAATTTTATAAGTTTTTATATTTTTTCAGATTTTTTAAATTATTATTTTTTCTTTTTCTTTTCTCCTTATCCTAGGTCACTGGCGGACCAACCATCCCCGCGCCCCTTGCAGCTGGCCGGCCAAAAGGATAAGGAGAAAAGAAAAAAAAAAAAAAAAAAAGAGAGAAAAAAGGAAAAAAAATAATTTAAAAAAATCTGAAAAAATATAAAATTATAAAATTTGTCCCCACGTGAGCAATTTTTGTCTTAAATTAGCTGGATGGACTTTAGGACTAAATTGGTCTAATTCAAAAGTTTAGAACTAAATTCCTAGGAGTATTTTGGTACTTTTCCCAAAATAAATCTGTGTATTGGTGTATTTAGTTTAGTCTCTTAGTAATCAAGATAAATCTGTTTACTTAGAAAAATGTTGAGCAAGGAAAATAAATAAGGACTTTCACCTAACCACTATCCCTCATATTATTTTTGAGGGAAGGGGTTAAGTAAGGGACTACAGCAGCAGCAGCAGAACTTAGCAAGGATAAATGAGATGGCATTCAGGTGAAAACAAACCTCATTCAACTCTTCAACCTTTTGCTTCCTCAAGCAATGCAAGAAGTCAAGAAGAATTTGCATATTTCTCTCCGCTTCCTCTTGTTCCATTTTTCTCTTCTTCTCCGCAAGAAACACCATAAGGCCATATTAGCATAATATATTTCTATTCAAAAACAGCCAACACAGTCCAAATTATTTTGTAGGCTACTTAGCCTGGAGCATCATTGGATCATTGGATAGCATCTCCAGGTTATTAAGATTGATCTATGATTGAAATGGTATCCATAAAGAAGTAGAATAAGTTCAAAGGAAAGGATCAACATCTAATACTTAATACTTATAAATCCATAAGATCTGTGGCTCATGGTTTACTTAGCTAAGTTAGAAAAATGTTGAGCAAGAAAATAAATAAGGAAGAGAGATCTAGCTAAAATTTGATTAAGGCATGTGTTAAAGTCACGGGTTACAACTTCCGTGCACTATAATTGTCTACTAAGTTTTTAAACTTAGCTCGTGAGAGTAAAATTATTAACTAGAAGTTATCCATAGTCCACTAATCTAGTTTATTTTAACCTAAATTAGTATCATGCACATATCATGCACATGCAAATGTAGTCACCACACACAGGAGTGCTCATTCATTATTAAAGAATAAATTGCATCACAGCAATCATTTTTTTTTTTTTTGGGTTTTCTTAAAAATTAGAATTCTTTTATAAAAATGCATTTTTAAACTAAATGACTTAATCTTATTAATATGAAAATTCTAATTAAATGGGTCTAGTTTGATTAAATAATGGTATTATGCAAACTAGTTAACATGCACATGGTATTTTTGGATTTTTATATTGAAATTCAAAGTTTATAATGATTAATCTATCTAAAAAGGGATAATTTTCTAATAAACCCTATCCTATCTTAAAAAATTATTTTTTTGGAAAAATGAGATAATTAAAATGTGCAATCATTATCTAAAAAATTAAAAAATTAATTTAGGTCCAACCCTAACTTATTTCTAAAAGTGCCCTAATCCTAATTTACTAAACCTACATGTCTAATTTACCTATATGCCCAGGCAGAATTTTGATTTTTTTTATTTTATTTTCTGATTTTATAATTTTTTTAAAGATAAGTAATTATTAAATAAATATTAAATCTAAACTACCAATAAAATAAAAATAAAGGATTACAATAATTTGGACAAAATCCTAGCGGATATTAACATTCAATACTACAATTCAAATAACTAAACTAAAAAAAATGCTATCAAATAAAATAAACAGAAAAATAACATAAAAATAAAGATAGTAAAAAAAAAAACTAAACTACAAAAATAAAACAAAAATAAAAAAGAACAAAAACTACCTAAAGCGGGGAAGTAAACCGACGGTGGACGGTGCTGGGCAATCGTCGGAGCTCCGGCGGGGAGCGGTTGCAGATGAACGGCAGCGGGCTCGAGCTCGGGGCAGCGGAGATCGGTGGAGCAAGGGCACTGCGCGGCGTCTGGCGGGGCTGGCGGGGATCACAGTGGCACGGGGGCCGACAGTGTTCGGGTGTTCGCGTTGGGCGCGCAAGCAGAGGCTGGCGGGCGCGACGGGGCCGAGCAACGGGCCGGACTCAGCGACGGGTGGGTCGCAGGTTGCAGAGGCGCGGTGGCGTCGGACTCCGAGCGGTGATGCGGCTGCAGGCGAAGCAGAGGGGATCGGTGCAGGTTGCTGCAGCGGGCGGTCAAGGCGGAGCGGCGAAGGCGTCGAGTGGGCTGGCGGAGGTGTCGGGTCGCCGCAGCTGTAGCAAGGACAACAAGCGGCGGTGCTGGTGCGGTGGCCAGCGGGAGGAGCGAGGGGCGGTGCCGCGCGGCGTCCGGCGTGGGGGGTGACCGGCGAATCGCTGGTGAAGCGACAGTGGACAGCGACTCTCTGCACGAAGGAGAAGAACAGTGCACTGTTCTGTTTTTTTTTTTTTTTTTTTTTTAACTCTCTCCTCTCACGTCACTTCTTTCTATCTCTTTTCTGACTTTTCTCTTTGACCAAGACACACCAAGCCTTCTTGCAAAAATTCCTTATTTTCTTTGAATTTTCTCTCTCCCGAAACTTTTTTGCTCTCAATTCTCCGAAAATCCAACCCCCCTATCCGTATGGATCCACTTATTTTATAGTAATTTCTAGACGGCCGCTCTATATGGCAGTTCTCGAATTTCTCCGTACCTTAAATTTTCAGATTTCTTTCATTTTGCAAAAAATTATTGCCCTTATTCACCCCAAATAATTTTAATTTTCCCCGCATTATTCAATCAAATCAATTTCCTCTATTTTCAAAAATACAATTTTATTTTTCTAAAATTAGGTGTCAAGTGCCTGTCCTGTCCTGTGCATAAAAAAGAAAGTGTAAGTTATTATTTGCCAGGGGCAATGAAGTAAAGTAATGCAGTAGAGCTACTAGAAAGTGAAAAATAATAGTTTCTCATATATGCCTTCCATCCACTTTCTCTCCCACTCTCTATGCGTGAATGAAACTTCCACCTTTTAAAAAATTACGAAAAGAAAAACGAGTTGCAGAGCGCCACAAATGTTGGAGATGCAGTTTTTTGATACTTGCCGAGCAGAAGTCTTCTTCAATAGCTGCAAATGAGCTGGAGGGATACCATTAAATAAGCTTACATTAAATAAGCTTACACTGGAGACGCAATACTCTAAATCAAGTTGGACACCCCATGCAATTGGGCAACCATTACCTATACTTTAAATAAATTGTTAACATAGCAGGAAATATTTATCTTAAAGCAATCAATCTCTACTTAGCTCTACTTAGCTAGAAAATCATGAGTAATTGTGTATGTGATTGTTGGATTTTCAGATGAATCTAATATGAGAATTTAATATAATAGCCATACCATATTAATTATATAATCAAATCTAAGAGAAAGTGTTATATCCTATATGCCACTATTAACTAATTTGGCTCTCCAACTTCCAAAAATGGAGTTGTAGGATTTATTTATTTATTTATTTATAAGCTTCTCCTTCGTGTCAAAGTACAAAGCAAAGCTGTCAAATTCACTTTCTTTCATCTTCTTTCTACCCACGTCGTCCCGCTTCTTCAACGTGCGTTGTGGGAGGATATGATATTATTGCAACGTGTGCTCACCTCTGCTTTTTTACCAAAACTCCTTCCTCCTTTTGTTTCATTTTTCAAGAGGCATGAGGACAAAATCCGGTGAGAATGAGAAAGAGGCGGGCGCAGTCTCCTTCCTTTTAATTTATTTTCTTTCATTTGTAGTCACGCCAACGGAAGAGATAAAAAGAATCTTGGCCAAAATCTCTTTCAAATTTAGGTTCTTGACCATACCATCCCTATGCCTACAAATCACAAGACCTCCTCCACTTATTCAAATTTTTTTCTTTCACACCCCCAAACTTTTACTTTTGCTGTGCGAAGCCCAGTAAGAAAGAATTAGCTCAAGATACTTTTTTAAAGGGAAATATAATAAAAATTATGGGGGCTGCTGTGCTTTTTGGAAAATAAAAGGAGCAAGAAAATTGAGGGGAAATTTTCCATCCAAATCCTCTATTTTGAAAAGAGACCAAATGCCATAATGGGAAGGAGAAGAGGAGGTTACTTCTTCACTTTTTATTTATTTATTTAATTTGCAGCACTGGGTTGGGTGGACATCTGATTCGAGTCTTGAACCGCGTTCTCTTTCTTTCTTCTCCAAAACTTCCAATCCTATTTTTTGGGACCTCTATTTTCAATTTATTTTCCAAACACCTTTGTAATTTGCTGAGACTCCAGAGCCCGGAGCTTGACAAGAAAATTAATAAAAAAAATACAACTACTTCAGAGTATTAATAACCGACCAAAAAAAAAGAGTATTAATAGTGTTAAATGAATATACCCGCCTCCTACTTCTTAGTTGTTAGGATGGATTATAGGTAAATCCTCTAATTTTGGTGGCCAAATGGTGGCTCTGTTGGTTTGGGTACCACAACCACAACCCTTGTCCCCTTCCACCACCACTACTTCCAAGTTCCAACCTCCACTGCCACGGTCAAACCATCACCACATCACCACCGCCTCTCTGTCTAAGCCTTTGTAAAGTCAACGTGGAACATCACTATTCCCACATTAATACATTAATCACACAACCAGAATCTTCGAGACAAGTCCAAATCAAATATAACTCCTCCTTATAATAACAATCAAAATAAAACTTTTCCATCAAATAGAAAAAGTGAGGTACTGTAGGACAGGATTAGAAAAGTTAGAAATATTACTAAAATGATATTGCTTGGTTTTTGAATGTTTTTGTCCACATAATCACCGAATCAGGCGTGCTCAGAAACACTCGCGGCTAGAGAGTCTTCCGAATCTCGGATCTCTAGCGGAGGGAGGAGAGAGAGAAAGGAGGAACTTCAAGTTTTCTCCCGATTAAATTCCACATTTTGTCGTTCCCAAGCCACCGCCACCGTCACCACCTCTTGCCGCCGCTCGCTGCGCTGTCCGGCCGTCGTTGTCGTTGCTCCGAACCGAGCTCTTCCCCCCTTGGTCGTGGGTTGAGCTGCGACCGCCGCCGTCTTCGCGCGCCGTCCATGCCGCCGTTGGTGCCGTGAGACTAGTGTCTTCGTCGCCGTCGCCGGACCTCCCTCGACACCGCCGCTCGACGCTGTCACCCTCAGCCGCTCAGCCGTGGACACCGCCGTTGGACGTCGCTCGTCCCCGGGTGGAGGGTGGAGGCTGCTCGCGGCTTGGCTATCCAGGGCGACGCGGGACGCCTTGAAGACTCCTTGAAGACTCCGGCCGGGGCCTACCGGCTGATGGATGACGAGAGAGTAGGTTTTCCTCCGCATTTTTTCTCTTTTCAGTTCTTTTCCTCCCCATTTTTGCTCAAGTTGCTCAAGCTTCATTATTATGCAACGAAATTATAAATTAGACTCTGTTTTCTCTAGAAAACTATGAATTTAGTTGTCTATTAGGATGTAAAAGATTAGCAATACATTGCTGTGTGGCAGGTATATGGAGGGTTGGCTTCCATATTCCAAAACTTTCCTTAGGTTCTTCATTTGCTTTACTTTCACACTTTCACTTTCATTGGAAGTTATCTGCATTCTAAAAGAATCCAATATTTCGTTTCTCAGGTATGCACTGAGCTTAGGAAAATACCACCTTCCTTCATCTTAAGAAATTTAACCATTTGTCCCGTTTGTAAAATGAATTGGAGTACTTGATTATGTGCTCACATTGGTCAAGTATGAGTTCGTCGGTTTTCTTCCTTCTTCCTTCTCTAGTTGCTGCATCAGCCATATTTCTGCTAGGACGCTGGTGACTCTCACGCCACCTTGGGTCTGTTCTCTATCTTACATTTCTTTCATGGCCACAAGCTTACTTGATTATTTATCTGGGCTTACCTTTTACTTTCTGCAGAATCCAATTTGAATTCTACACATCTTATAAGGCATCTCACTCCATTGCAAGACCTGCAATCCAATGCAAAAGAATACTATACACATCAAGTATCGGCAGCAGAAGCAGAAGGTACACTAAGCTCAACAACTAGAACAAATTAAAATAAAACTTCTTCTTTATAGTTCAAATCTCAAAATGAAACAAAAAGAAAAAAAAAAAAGTGTTCCGCCAATGGCTTGCTTGGCCTCTTGTGAAGCTAAGTTACTTGAGTCTAGCCATTAAATCCATAATTATTTTGTTTTGTTTCAAGAAATGATTTCATAGTTCATTTATTTTTTTGTAAGTAAAGACAGCCCCACGACGTTCGCCGAGGCTTGCTTGGCTTGCTTGGCGGCTTGGTCTTGCTTGGCTTGCTTGGCGTCTGGTGAAGGTAAGTTACTAGCCATTAAATCCATAATTATTTTGTTTTCTTTCGAGAAATGATTTCCATAGTTCATTTTTTTGTAAGTAAAGAAGAGTAATGCATAATTAATTATTTTATTTGTTATATTTGATGAATTTATTTTCATACAAGAGTAAACTAGTTTTGTAAATTTAACAAGAAAACATGCCATGCCATGCCCCATAGATTTATCAACCTAAACTTATGGATCATCATTATTATTTTTATTAGGATTGAATCCACTTATTTCTCTCGCCAAGTTGGTTGGTTAGCTTCCTTGGAGCTGGTGAGTTGGGTTCGTCTTGATAAATTGCCCTAAAGTTTTTTTTTTTTCTAAAATTATTAATTTTTTTATTTTTTATTTTATGAATTTATTTTCATTACTAAACATGTCTTTTACCAGTACCCAATGTTTTGGTAGAGCTCCCATAAAACTCAAGTTTGTTTTTTTCTAAGTAAACTAAATTCTCTCCCTAATAATTATTAATTATTTTATGAATTTATCTTATGAATTTATTTTCATTACTAAACATGTCTTTGGCCAAGCTATGCCATGTTCTACACTCAAGTTTGTTTTTTTTTTTAAGTAAACTAATTCTCTCCCTAATAATTATTAATTATTTTATTTTTATTTTTTATGAATTTATTTTCTTTACTAAACTGTCTTTTGCCAACCTATGCCGTATCGAATGTTCTACATTCCTAGAGCTCAACATTCCTAGAGCTCAGTTAGGATAAAACTCAAAAATTCTCTCTTTAATAATTATTAATTATTTTATAAATTTATTTTTATTACTAAACGTGTCTTTTGCCAAGCTATCCGTACCCTAGAGCTCACTTGGGAAAAAACTCAACTTTGTTTTTTTCTAAGTAAACTAAATTCTCTCCCTAATAAGTATTAATTATTTTATGAATTTATTTTCATTACTAAATGTTCTACTTAGGATAAAACTCAATTTCTCATATGCAATTCTATTTTATTAGGAATAATTTTTTTTTCAGGAAGTTTTTTTGGTCGAAAATTATGAGTAGTCTTTTTTTTTTTTTGTGGAATAAGATGGGCCACAAAATTTCAAAATTTCTATTTCTACGACACAAATCCCTTTCATAACATAATAAAATTGATTAGATAACAAATAGAAAATCCTCAAATACAAAATAATAAATAGTCAAAATAATAAAACAACATAGAAATCCTATAATAATCCAGATAATACTAATACATTACTTTCAAAATACAATTTCATGAATATGGGTGAGCCCCACTTGAAGCAACTTGAAGTAATATTTATGGTCGGGGGGGGGGGGTGTTGATTTGATTTATTTTGATTCTGAATGAAATGCCCTTGCATAGCAGAATCCAAAGAACTTTTTCTTTAATTGGCAACTTTTTCTTGAATTGGGGAGGAAAGAGCCCTTACTTAAATGTTTTTAAGGGTCATTTTTTAAAATTGGGACCATTATGAAAAAAAAAAAAAAACACGAGCAAAATAAGAAAATATTTGTGAAGTTGTGATTACCGGTTAGGAAGAAAAAATATAAGAAAAAAAAGGAATAAAACCAAAAATTGAAAGAAAAAAGGGCCAGAGTGTCTTGATGCTAAGGGGTACAAGAATAAGAATGTGGAAAATGTGGAAAACGATCCTCCTTTTCAAACAACATGAAACAAAATAATACAAAACAATGAAAAGAGAGAACAAGGAGGAGGTGAAGAAAATTAAAAGAGAGGGACGCCCCCAATCTTTTCCTCCCTGAGTGCCAGTCTTCTTCTTCTTCTTCCCTCTTCCTTCTGACCTCGCTTGTCTCCCCACCACCCACCATTTTTTCTCAAAATTAGGGATTAAGTAGCCTTAGGTGTGTTTTAAGGTGTGTTGTACACTTAAGGGAAATCAAATTTGGGATAAGGAGGGGCATGGTCCCAATATTTACAGGGTATTACTATATATTACTATAGAATTTAAATAAAATAAAAAGATTCCAAATGCAATCTAAACCAGGCCATTCCTCCACTAGATAATAAGTTCCTCAGAAAAAGAAAAAAAAAAGGAAAGTTAATGAAACTTTCAACCTGGATTTGCTTCTCTCTCTCCTCTCTTTCTTACTTTCTTACTGTCTGGCAAGAAGAACAAGGCAGGAGGGGAAGAAATTTAAAAAGACATAGGGAGAGAGAAGCTGTCCCCCGGCCCCTAATCTCTTCTTCTTCTTCTTCTTCCCTCTCTAGCCACCATCTACTTCTTCTTCTTCTTCTTCCCTCTCTAGCCAGGATCCTCTAGATCATCCATCCAGATGCATCCATTATCAGATGCCTGGAGAGTCCAGGTACGTGGGCTGCCCCAACCACGGCGAGTATGGAAGTATGTTGTGTAGCAGCTACTTTTAACAAATTATCAAACATCAATCTGAGATTATTTTTAAGGACAAGTTAGATTTCAACCATAATAAGCCAATAATAATAGGAAAAAGAGGAAGGAACTCACTTGTCTCTTTCCCCCCTAATCACCTTTGTCGTAGATACCGGAAATAGGTCACTATGGTCCAACAATAACCCCAAATTATTAAAAATAAGATTAGCTTTCTCCTCCCGGGTTGACACCTTCTGGTCGCCGCTCAACTCCACCAACTTCTGGATCTCTTCCAATGGCATACCCTCCGATAAAAGTTGGGTCAAAATCTGAAAGAAGAAAAAGAAGAAAATGTGAAGAAAAACGCTGAAAGAAGAAGAAGAAAATGTGAAGAAAATGTAGGGAATCATTCTATTTAATAGGAATCATTCTATTTAATAAGAGATAACAGGGGAAAGCAAGTTTTATTACATTATCATTGATATCTCCATATATAACCTCTGCTCCACACTTTGTGGCCTCCTCCACAGCCACATAAAATTCACTGCACGGATCCTTTATTATATTCACTGCTTCGGGCATGGCCAACTCAAGAAATACGCAGCTGGGTTTGATACTAGCAATCATCTGTTTCACCTGTTGCCTCTGAAAAAAAAAAATTATCTTAGTTAGTCTCAAATCTATCTCAATCTCAAGTAAGACTTACCTTAGCCTTACCTCCGTGTCGTGTATTGTTCCTAAAATAGTCATATTGCACCACCTCATGGCATTCCCATTCTCTTTCCACCACCCAGTGATTGCTTTTGCAGTCATTAATGATATCTGGATGTTAAACACCGGGTTCCGATTATAGAATGGGTAGAATGTTGGGCTGGCAACCCATTTGATGTGGGTGGCGGAGGAGTGAAATGAGATCTGAGACCATCTCGGAGAGAGCAGCCTTGGATGAGTGAAATGAGGTCGAGCAAAGGGAGGAAAGGGAGCAAAGCCATGGCTCATCACTCTGCGAGTCATTCTCCGAGGATGACTCGCAGTCATGGAGAAGAAGAAAGACATTTAGGGGGAAGAGAGGGAGAGGAAGAGAGTTTGAGTTTCTGAGGATGAGCACCGAGGATGAGCACCAAAGCACCGGAGTTGTTGCAAGAGGAAGAGGATTTGGAAGGAAAGAGAGTATTTATAATCTAATTTAATTTTTTTAAAATGGGATTCTTTTTTTTTCTAAATCCATTATTAATTTTCTTATTTTTTAAAAATAAAAATAATTAAACTTTAAATTGTTTTAGAAATAATTAAAAATAATTAAAGATTTGTTTGTAGGTAATATTTGATTTTGAAAAGATTTTTAAGAAAAGATTTTCCAAAAACCAAAAAAAAAAACTCTTTTTCTTATAAAATTAATTTTTTTTTTTAAAAATATATATTTATATCAATTTTTTTTTTTTTTTTTAAGTCATATAGCCAGACTCCTCCGCCCAGCAAGAAATAAAAAAAAAGGAAAAAAAGACTGAAAAAAAAAAAAGGAAGAAAGGGAAAAAAAGACTGATTTTGCTGATACTGGTACGGAGAGATACTGAGAGAGCGGCTAGGAGAGAGCGCGAGAGGGAGAGGGGGACGCACACTGGACTCTTCCAAAGCTTTTTTTGCTTTGCTCTGCCCTAGCAATTAGGTATAATTATTATGTGAGGCAAGCCCCACATAGCTAACCCTCAACTAACCCTCAGGAGAATAAGTTCCTCAAAATAAAAAATAAAAAAGTTAATGATACAAATTATGAATAATGCAAAGGGATGAAAAAACTTTAGTTTGGCCTATTGTTTAATCAAAATAAATTTTACTTTACTTGAGTTTTATTGAAAGGCTCTACTTAGACATCTCCTTAAATTTACCAAAAAAAATTAATTAGGAGAGAAGTAAAATAAATTCATCTAGAATAACTAAAATAACTAATTAGGGAGAGAAGAGAAGTAACCAAGAGATAAAAAAATAAAAAAAAAAAAGGGAGTAACTATTTTCAATTAATTTTTTGGTCTCCCATGCCCATTCCCATTCGAATGCCCATGCCCCAGGAGAGAGAGGAAGAAAAAGAAGAAGAGAGAGAGAAAAAAGAGAAAGAAAAGAAGTCAGGTTGAAAAGTGAGAGGAGAGTTTATAATCTAATTTAATTTATTTTTTAAAATGGGATTAATTTTTTTTTTCTAAATCCATTATTAATTTTCTTATTTTTTCTTCTTTTTTAAATAAAAATTATTAAAGTTTTTTTAGAAATAATTAAAGATTCGTTTTTAATAATAAAAATAATTAAAAATTAAAAATATTATTAAAAATGAGTTTGTAGGTAATAGTTTGATTTTGAAAAGATTTTTTAAGAAAAGGTTTTTGAAAATGAAGAAAGGGAAAAAGGGAGAGAGAGAGAGAGAGAGAGAGAGGAGTGAGGGTCTGGTGACGGCAGGGCTGGTGCTCTCGAGTGCTCGCTCGAGGCCACAGAGGGAGGGACGGAGGGACCACGGGGTGAGGGTCAAGGGAGGAGGGACAGACTCTGGTGAGGGGAGGGCTGGTGACGGCTCGAGCACGGAGAGATACTCCCTCTCGGCTAGGAGAGAGAGAGTGAGGTGAGGCAGAGAGAGAGAGAGAGAGAGAGAGAGAGAGAGGCGCGCAGAGACGGAGACGGAGGGACAAGAGGACAAGAGGGGACAGAGTCTGGTGAGGTTTGTGGTGAGGTTCCTGCTGGTACCTGCTGGTACGAGGACGGAGAGATACTCCCGGCGGCTAGGAGAGAGAGAGAGTGAGGCAGAGAGAGGCCCCCGGGAGAGGGGGACAGTGGGAGATAGCTCCTTTTTGTCGCCTACGTATAATTAGATAGCAGTATAATTAGATACCTATAATTATAATTACACAGCGGAGAGGAAGGAGAGCTGCCTTGCAAAATTTACCCCAAAAATTAGGGAGAGAGAGAGAGGAGTATAATTAATCAAACAATGATAACTTACCAACTGATCTAAAACCATGGTCTATGGTCTATGGTCTATTTATTTAAGATTGAAATGGTCTACTCTTAGTTATTAGCTAGTTATTAGTTTGTTGTTTTTCCCTCTTGTTAATCAATCCTGGGCAGGGCAGCGGGCACGGGAATGGGCATATTTATATTTACCCATGCGAAAATGCTACCGGCAATCAAGGGATTTTTCCCTCCTTATTATTTATTTAAATTTATTTAAATGCCAAAATAATGCTAAAAAATCAAATATATAAATGCTAAAAAAATTAAATATATTTTGGTCTATGATGATCAAAATAAACATCTCTAGCTATTAAAACAAAATAAAATAGGCAAGGCAAAGAAGGGCAAAGTTTAGTATTAAAACAAAATAAATTGTCACAAACATTCATTCCAAACTAATAATATGAATTGCTTCCTGAATCAATTTATGTCCATGCCCATGCCCATGCCGATGTTCTATTTCTAAGTAGTACAGCATGGGGATTTCTTAAACTCAACCTTTAGTAATAGACGGTAGCTTCTTCATCCTTTATTTCAAAGTTTAATGAGCATAGAATATTCTATTCAAGATTTAATTCTCACCCTCATTTAGGGAGTCTTTTTATTTTATTTTATTTAAAAATACGGGCAAGAAGAAGACAGGCTAGAGAGACGGGGAGGGGGAGGGGGATGGGGGGGATGTCCTAAAGAATGTGGAAAAGGAGGATCGTTGTCGTTTTCTTGCCCCTAAGAAAGATCGACAGTCAGAAAGAGAGGAAAGAAAGAGAGAGAGCTCCGGTGAAATGAACGAGAAGGAAATCAAATAACGGATGAAACACGATCTCCCCACGCTCTCCCCCTTTTTCTTTCAATTTTTGGTTTTTTTCCTTATGATATTTAATTCAAATAATTGAATTCCAAACGCTCTCCCCCCTTTTTTTCTTTCAATTTTTGGTTTCTTTTTTCCTTTTTTTTCCCTATGATATTTAATTCAAATAATTGAATTCTACCGAGGCTACAACGAGGTAAAAAGTCGGAAAGGTAAAAATACTTGCCCCACATAGAAAGAAAGAAAGAAAGAGGCTATAGAAACAAATTAAGCCATGCGTTATTATTCTTGATTCAGCCAAATTGATCATTGATCATACAATAAAGCACCAGTATTGGAGTGTTAAGTATTGGAGTGTTAGTGCATTTGGGATTTCATTATGAATTTCATTATGAATGGATTCATATTTATAATTGTCATATCCTAATTAAAAATCCCCCTATACCCCCATACCCTGATACCCTGATAAAGGGTATAAGGTCACAATAAGCGCATTCGATGGCATCTTCTAAGCAAGCTTTACCAAAACAATTGGCATATACCCTGAAAAAGACAGATCTTCGCCGAGAGACAAATTTGATGAGGGCGGTGGAAGAAATGGGAAATGGACATCGGGGGTTGAGCGTCCTATTTATAGGGCTTTAGATTTGATGACATGGCAAGCAAGCCCCATAAACAAATTGGCATTCCGAAGAAGAGAATCCAGAGAAATACCCTTGAAATAGAGAGAAATACCCTTGAAAAAGAGAGATCCCAGGAGGCAGAGAGAGGCGGATAGAGAATTTTGATGACGGCTGTTGAAGAATGCAAGATATGGACCTGGATGTCTCCTCGATGCCAGCGTGGTCGTGGTCGTTTGTGGTCGTTTTCGAGACCGTTTTCGAGACCGACCCGGACCCGTAAAGATATTAGGTTCCCTTGTTTGGACCCACCGCCCTCCTTCCTTATTATAAAGGGTAGGGCGCCCGGCGCGGGCATCTTGCATCTTATTCCACCAAAAAAAAAAAAAAAAAGAGACCAAAAAATAGGCACTAACATGCTTCCTCAAAAAAAATTATTCCTAATAAAATAGAATTGCATATTAGAAAAAAAACAAACTTCAGTTTTATCAAGCTCGGCTGGCTCGCTCTCTCGCTCGCTCTCTCTACAAACTTGAGGTTTATCGCATAGGGCGTAGCTTGGCAGTAGCTTGGCAAAAGACATTTAGTAATAAAGACATAAAATTAAAAAAAAAAAATTATTAATTATTAGGGAGAGAATTTAGTAAACTGAGAAAAAAAAAAAGTTGAGTTTTATCCGAGTAAGCTCTAGTAAACTAAGAAAAAAACAAAGTTGAGTTTTATCCAAGTAAGCTTTTATCCCAAGTAAGCTCTACGAATTCGTAGAACATTGGGTGCCGCATTAGGTGCGTGGCAAATGAAAATAAATTCATAAAATAAAATAATAAAATAATTATTAATTATTAATTATTAATTATGGGGGAGAGAATTTTTTAGAAATGAGTTTTATCTCTAAGCTCTACCAATATCAGGTTAAATTTACCCAAAAAAATTAATTCAAAATAATTAACCTTTGAATTTAGTTTACTTACAAAAAAAAAAAAAAAAAAAGCTCTACTCGGCTAGGGCAATTTATTCAAAAAAATTAATTCAAAATATAATGGCCTACCTACCTGACCTGACGTACCTCTGACCATCGTGACCAACGGACGAAGGAAGCAAACCAAGATAAGTGGATTCCATCCTAAAAAAATAAAAAATAATGAATAATCAAGAAGATTTGTTAAACCTATCCCGCATGCATGCCAAAATAGTTTACTTGTTTACTTACAAATGGAAATCATTTCTTGAAACGAAACAAAACAAAACAAAATAATTATGGACTTAAGCAAGCCCCCACAAGCCCCACATAGCTAACCTTTCATCTAATCTTTCATCTAGGGGTGATCTAGGGGTGAGCTGCTGGGGCTGTCACAGGTGTCCAGCTTAGTATACCTTGATGCGTATAGCATTCTTTTGCATTGCAATCCAAGATGTTTGGATTCTGGATTCTGCAGAAATTAAAAAGGTAAATTAAAAAGGTAAAGAAAGTAAAAGGTAAGCCCACATAAAATAATAAATAATGATAAATAATGCAAGAGAGAAGGAAGAGAGAAGGAAGAACGAGGAAAACGATAGTTGACCAATGTGAGCTCTAGGTAATCTGCCACATTGCCTTCAAATTGCCTTCAAATAAATCAATCTCCTCAATCTCCTCCTCAATCTCCTATGGAAAGTGTGAAAGTAAAAAGCATATATAAGAGTTCCGTAAGGAAAGTTTTTCAATTCAATAGTTGGTCCTTCATGTAGGGCAGCAACCTGAATCTTTTACATCCTAATATTTACATCCTAATAGACAACTAAATAAATAGTTTTCTAGTATAATTTGGTGATTAATAACTACCATTACAGGGTTGCATGAAGGTTGAGCAACTGTGCGTGTTTTTTTTTTTTTTTAATGGTCGAAAACTGTGGGTGTTCCTCAAGCAGCAAAAATGCGGAGGAAAACCTACTGTCTCGTCATCCCTCAGCCGGTAGGCCCCGGCCGGAGTCTCCGAGGCGTCCCGCGTCGCCCCCGACCGGATAGGCAAGCGGCGAGCAGCCTCCACCCGGGGACGAGCGGCGTCCAACGGCGGCGTCGACGGCAAGCGGCTGAGCGGCGAGGCGAGCGAGGGGTGACGGCGTCGAGCGGCGGTGTCGAGGGAGGTCCGCGACGGCGACGAAGACACGAGTCTCACGGCACCAACGGCGGCACGGACGGCGCGGCGAAGACGGCGGCGGTCGCGGCTCAACCCACGGCCAAGGGGGGAAGAGCTCGGTTCTGGTGGCGGTTCGGAGCAACGACGGCCCGGACGGCGGCGGCGGCGAGGGGCGGCACGACAGCTCGTCGGGCTCAACGGCGAGACGAGCGGTGGGTGGTGGTGGTTCGGGCCAAGAGGTGGTGAGGTGGTGCGGTGAGTACTAGTAGGGAAGAAAAAAGGTTTCTGTGGGGGTGGGGAGGAGTGACGTGATCGTAAAGAAAGAGAAAGGGGAAATCACGTGCGGCTAGCGTTTTGTGTTTTTTTTTTTAACTCTAACCAGCTCCCTTCCGGTTCCGGTTCCAAGAAAAAGGAATCGGAACCAGAACTTTAGAACCGGGAAGAACCGGACCCTCGGGTTCTGTAGAATCGGGAACCGTGCTAACCGCTCATCCAGTGTCTCACGCTTTCTTCGGGATTTTTTTTTTTTTCCGGAATTTTCTAAGACAAGAAGTCGAATTCCCCACGCTTTTTGTGGCTTTTCGGAAATTTTTGGAACGACCAAAAAGTCGAATTTAATTTTTAACCCTCTAAATAAATAAATAAATAAAAACTCATTTGGGGGCACAATTTAGGCCACTTTCCACTAGATGATTTACCTATTTGAGAAAAAGTAAAAGAAGTTTTATTCAAGGCACATAACTTTATAAATTTAGCTCTAGGGAAAAAAGAAGAAGAAGGATTTATTGAAAAAAAAACATAAGGTTTGTTTAATATTATTGCATCTCTCACACGCTATCTTAATGGTAAGGAAGCAAACTTTATAAAAAAAATACATCAAAAGAAAAAAAAAGTCAAAAAGATGGATATTTAGGAGAAAGGCGGCTTCTCAAGTTTAAGTTTGACCTAAAAAATAACTATTTAATACTTACATAAAATTTGGGTGTAGATTTGGGTGCACGTAGTTTAGAATTAATAATTCCAAAAAATCACATTATTTCAAATTTAAAATAAGTATCTTGACTTTACAAGAGTTTAAAGAGCTAAACTAGGTGGTTAATCCACCTTAGACGGAGATTCCCCCGGGAGGAGATCCCTGAGGCGTGGTTTGACCGTGGCAGTTGGAGGTTGACGGAGGTGGAGTGGTTGTGGTAACCAAACCAACAGAGTTACCATTTCACCAAAATTCGAGCTAAATTTGTTTTTTTTAGGTACGCGTACACCAGTAATTGTATTTTTTTTAATTTTCTCATCAAGCTATTTTGGGACTTTTTATTTTGCTAATATTGGGAGTCTAGCTCCTCTCCAGTCTCTCCAGTCTGAGCAAATTAGAAGAGGTCCCAAAAATTAGAGCGGGGGAGAAGAAAGGAAGAGGAACCGGCGGCTCAAGAAGCCAAGAAGCCGAGGGATGAGCATGGCCCCACCCAGCACCCACCCTCTGCTGCTCCATGAGAAAGGGAACAGGAGCTAGAAGAGGGAATGACATTGAATAAATAATAAAAAAACTTAATGAATTTGCAATAACAATATTAATAAATATATTACATATTAATACTTAATAATTAATGAGAACATACTTTAACAAAAAAATTATAGATTGAACTGATACTTTAAAAAAAAATTTATAATTAACGCATTTAAAAAAATCTATTATCTTCTATAATAATTAAAAATTATACTTTAACATACTTTAGCTAATTTTTTTTGTCCCACGTCCTCATTCCCCAAAATTTCTCTACGCCGGAAGGAGACCATCAGAGTGACGACGAAAGAGAAGGCTTTGTAGCAGGTGGACTGTTGCGGATAAAAAAAGGACGATTCTTGCAGGATTCTTGCAGAGCGCATCGGGGTGCGTTGGGAAGATTCATCTTTTCAGCTTTGTCGCTTTGTCGTAAGAAGAGAGAGAGAGGTGAGGTTTTCTTGCAGTAGTGCAAGGCAAAACGAAGCTCTTCCGCTGCTATCATTTCCTGTCTCCATCCCACTGACACCAATCGGGCGGTTCTTCGAGGTCTTTTGTCAAGTTTTGTTTTTTTTTTTTGTCTTCTTTGCGTTTTGCATTTTGCATCAGGAAAGGAACTCCTTTCCTGGGTATATCTTGTCATGAAATTTCCTTTCCAGTCGGTTTACCTTCGTTAAGCCAAGTTTATTTTGCTCGGTTGCTTTAATCTTTAATCGGTGAATTATCTTTTTGTGGACAAATTTGACATTCCAAGATTAAAGTGAATTATCTTTTTGTGGACAAATTTGACATTCCAAGATTAAATGGACTTAGGCATCAGAATTGAGATTAAATTTATTTGATGCCGCTAATTTGGAGTTGGAGGACTCAAAAGCATAATAATGTCATTTAGTTGAGAGAAGCATGGACTCCTTCCAATCATGCGATTCCAATCCAATGATGCCATCTCTAGAGATTTTTATTTTGTTCCATGAACTTGTCTTTCCTCTTAATCAATCTGCTATGTGTATGTGTATGTGTAGGGCTATGTATACTGTCCCATGGCCAGTTTCCCATTTTTTATACCATCCTCGTGGGTGGCGTGGGTGGCTGACGTGGAAATGTCGGGGATGGATTCTCCTTTAACGATAATCCAGCATACTCTTCCTCATCCATGATGATCATCATCATGAAGTCATGTCCCACACCTTTTCCTCTTATAGGAACCAATGTAAAATGTTTTATTTCCTATCATCATCATATAAAGTTTCTTCATGAGCATCTAATGGCAGCATCTCTTTTATATGGAAGATTGGATTGATAGATTTTTCACTTTACTGGAAGATGGTGTTTAATTTTACTTGGATTTGAATTGAGAGGAGCTTGTTTGAGCTGCCTTTGACTTGGCAGC
Organism: Eucalyptus virginea; assembly: GCA_014182375.1. NCBI lineage: Eukaryota > Viridiplantae > Streptophyta > Magnoliopsida > Myrtales > Myrtaceae > Eucalyptus > Eucalyptus virginea. The sequence continues at coordinate 11,141,762 of CM024524.1, read as the reverse complement.
TCCTAAATTCTAAATTGAATTTTAGCCTTAAGCCTATTTCCCATCCCCCTCTTTTCCCTCACTTTGACTTTCATTGGATTGAGGAATTATTGTTGCATTTACTAAGACACGACAAAAAGGAAGATATAATAAAAATAAAAATAAAAACATATCTTGCAATTTATGGGGTAATTTGGCATCCCCTTGGAAGTCAAGTCTCTCATCACAAGCTTGGGAATAGGGGGCTGCTTCTGCCCTAGCTTCTCTTTATGTGGCTTTGGTGCTAAACAACTTGTTGGGTTGAAAGTCCTAAGCCACAGAAGAAGTGAGGATTAAAGTTCCTCAAATAACCTCCAAATATTTTATTTTATTTCAATCAGACAATTAAGCTTTTTCACTTTGGGATTTGATTACTCGACATAGGAGGTGGCATAAACTGTTGACCATACAGACTCTGCTTTAATTGGCCTAAAACCATGGTGTATAAATATCCCTGCAGTTATCTCCAAAGAAATGTATATAATGGGAAGTATTCAACATAATTTTTTGATAAGTTAAATTTGGAGAGGCTTATTATTTTGTTTTGTTTGATTTCCATTTGTAAGTAAACAAGTAAAGAAGAGTAAACTAGTTTGGCATGCTCCATAGATATAACAACCTAAACTTATGGATCACCAACCATTATCTTCTCATTATTTTTATTTTATTTTTTTAGGATTGAATCCACTTATTTCTCCGGGTTAGCCAAGTTGGTGGGTTAGCTTCCTTGGAGCGACCAAGCGGGTGGGTTGGTCAAGTACATCAGGTCAGGAGGTAGGTCAGGTCAGGTAGGTGAGGAAGGAGAAATCTCATTTTGGTATGCCATTATATTTCTCTCCTAATAGTTATTAATCATTTTATTTTTTATTTTTTATTTGATGAATTTATTTTGATTTAAAACCAAAAGTAAAAGTAAAAGGTTAATTATTTGGAATTAATTTTTTTTGGATAAATTGCGGTACTCAAGTTTTTTTTTTTCATTACTAAACATATCGAGGCGAAGCTATGCCGTACCCATTCTTCTACATTAGGATAAAACTCATAAACATAAACATGTCTAAACATGTCTTTTGCCAAGCTATCCCCTATACCCTTCATTAGCATTTTTTTTTTATGAATTTATTTCATTACTAAATTATCTTCTTTTGCCAAGCCAAACCTGTACACCCACCTACCCAATGTTCTACCACATTGGTAGAGATGAGTTGGGATAAAACTAACTCAAGTTTGTTTTAATGTCTTTTTTGCCAAGCTATCCCCTACCAAATGTTCTACATTAGCTTCTTGAATTAATTTTTGGGTAAATTTAACATAACATGCCATAATGCCCCTTCCAATGCCCGTAGGGTGCCCAATGTTTAAACTTATGTTTTTAACTCAGGTTTTTCCGGGGAAAAACAAACTAAATTAGGAGACTAAACTAAATAGAGATGATCAATTATTAAAGATCATTAACTTTTTTTTTAAGGAACTTAATCCACTTATTTCTCTCTCGGAAGTGGTTAGCTTAGCTGTGGTTAGCTTAGCTAAGCTATGGGGGGCTTGCTTGGGGCTTGCTTGGAGTTGGATAAGGAGGGATATGGTCAGCTAAGAAAAAGAGGAGAAGGAAGAGCCGTCTAAACAATTTGACTTTCTATCCCTTTTTTTTTTTTTTTTGGTCTTTCAAATCAAATTCTTTTATGAAATTATTTTCACCTAATCTAATATGCTTAGGCATCATTTGGATTCTAGTTTAAGAGTTTAACTTTTTATAATCTTTTTGGTCTTTAGAAAATTACTTTTGGTATTATTACATGAGTGCAAGCCCATTCCCAATCCACGCCTTATTTTTCTGAATTCTTCATTTTGTTTTGTTACCTCAAATAAATACTAAATTTTCAATTGACCAAAATCTACTAAAGTCATCCGGTACTATGGACCACTATTATATTAATGATGTTGTTGGAGTTGGACGGATTTGGTCTCCGAGAAGAGTTGGATCTGTGGAGTTGGATATACTCTAATACTTTCTAATACTTCCTAATATTGCACCGTAGGCACTATATTTTATTAAACTTTTTGATCAAATTTCCTGTGAATTTGATTTAATCCAATTCTAGACTAAAATAAGAAGCGTTCTCCCCCAAAATTTCCTTTTAATTGGTAAATAAATATTTGACGAGAGGATTTTTCTTTGTAATTAAGTAGCAATAATTTAATTGTCCTATACATTTAACTTTTTCTCTTTATGACATTTAGGATCCACCATGTGCTCTAATCATTAGAGAGAGTTTTCTTTTCTTTATAATAGGAATTCCCCTTTACTTCATATTTGTATGATGTATGAATGAGCACTTTTCAAGGAAAAATACAAAAAAAAAAAAAAATCCTAATGCAAATAGGATTAGGAAATTCTTTTGTTATGGATTGGATTCCTTTCTAGATCCATGGGGAGAACATTTTTAATAAGTTTTTTCTTTTTATTTTTTTTCATTTCTCCTTACTTGCGCCCTCCCCCCCCCCGGGACGTTAGTTAGTCATGCCTTCCTATATGAAAACTCCAAGGCCCACCTCATGGCATCCGTGGAAGAGGAAAAATAACTTCTTGTGGCGATGTAATAGAAGTAAAAAAAATAATGAAATAATGAATAGGTAGTTTTTAGCAGGTAGTTCATTATCATATCATTAAGTACTCATCATCATGAAAAATGGATTATATGCCCCAATTGATTTGTTTAAACTTGTATATACCCTCTACAATTACCAAAATCTAGATTGAGGCGACAAGCAAACCAGTACTGGGCAAACCAAGGCAAACCAAGGCAAACCGGGTGCTTGGGTACTTTTTAACTGACTTTTTACTTTTTTTAAATTGCAAACATATGCACACAAATACACAAATATTGTGTGTGTTCTTATTTGTTTCTTGTGAAACAAGAATTTGTCTAGTAAAATTCTAATGCAAAGGTTTGTCTGCTATTACCTTTCTAAATAATTTTCTAACTTGAACTTATTTTTCTTCCACCACCTTCCTCCACCACCGCCTGCACCACCGCCTGATTACCAATTCGATTTAATAGTGGTCCATACGGCGAAGACAGAGGTTACCGCCTGAATACCAATTCGATGATTACCGCCTGAATACCAATTCGATTTAATAGTGGTCTATACGGCGAAGAGAGAGATTGGCTAAAGATTGGCCAGGTTTGGGTGGTTTGGAGGCGAGAGGTGAAGGGACAAAAAGCAGATAAGTCCATTATTTATCCATAATCCCAGAGCCAGAGGATGGCTCTAATAAAATAAAATATAAATTATTAAAAAAAGCTGATCATTGCTTGCTGAATGCTGAGGACAAAATTTATATCTCTGCACAACAACCAACCTTTTCTCTCTCTCCTCTAGGCTCCCCTATTGCTACTAAAAGACCTCCTATAATGTTGCCTATAATGTTTTACTTGTAAAATTATCTGGGCTGTTTTTGAAATAAAATAAAAAACAGAAGAAGAAGAAGATAAATTGTTGTAAGATCGAAAAAAATTATTTTTCCTTTATACTATATAAAAATGTCTTTTTTCATTAGTAAATAATTCTACACGAAGTATGTAAAATATTATAGGAAATTATAGGGAATAATATTATGGGGAATTATAGGAAATATTCGAGAATGTACTTTTCTTTAATATGCTATAAAAAAATGTGTGAAATAGTAACTATTCTAAATAGAAAAAAGGAGTGGCCATCATTTTATCATTTTAAACTGGCAATTTTGTTCTAAATAAGGCCCCAAGGCACAAGTAGGAAATGGAGTCAAATAAGGCCTCTTCATAATTTCGTCTTTTGATTTTTTTTTCCTTTTTTCTTTATTTTTCTATTTTTTAGTGAAAACAAACTAAATAAAACTATTTTTTTTTAAGAAAGGGAAACCCATAAAGAAAACACCTTCACAAAAAAAAAGTAGTGACCAAAGAAATTCAGCTAAGCCTTGAGCTTGCTGACTCACGTGTTGTGTTGGCTGGTAATCTGGTCATGGCTGGCGAAAGAAATGAGGAGAGGGAGAAGGAGGAAGTAAAAGAAACAAAGAAGAAACTAAAAAAAAAGATAAAAATAAAAAAATCGATTTTTTATAATTAAAAGTAAGAAATTCATATCAGCTACCGAGTCACTAGTTTATTTTCATAATATTACCGAAGATATTGTGTCTCTTCGGAAGATTTATAAAGTCCAAGATGAGGTGCTACGAAGCATGGGAAAGACCCATGAATTCAGCAGAGGTCATCAGTCATCGCCGCCCATCTCCTCAAAAAATTATGGCTATTGAGACTGCGACACCCTCTACTTTTATTCCTCTTTTCTTTTCTTTTGGGCTTTTGTTCTTTTGTTCTTCTTTTTTTAAAATTCTCCCTTGATTGTTCTCAAGTCCAAAAATTAGGGTATTTACTTATCATTTCTTTGCTTGGTTATGGTGGAAAAATGGAAATCTGAAATGATTTTTATGTAAATATCAAGCGCCCAATGCAAAGGACTGTTTTTTCCCCTCCTACATTTTCTTGAGCAAAAAAATATCTTAGGAAAAAAAAAAAAAAAAAGCAATCTCGGCTATACATTTATTTCTCCAACTACCCTTCACACAATTTTTAAGCCAAATCCCGCCTTAAAGATCTCAAATTGCCCCTCTTGAATAATCATTTCATCATCGTCTGCTTAGAGTAGAGTAGAGTGGGGTGAGTGAAAAATTGAAGAATAAAGTTGTAAATAAAAAGACACAAATATAATCAATGGCAAGCTATAAAGTGCTTGATATTTTCAAAAAAATTCAAAATATGTGTTTGGTATTTTCAAAATACAGCAACCTCCTAATGGGTGCCTAACCAGCCATAATCCTATCATTGTCAACACAGGTGGCATATTCACAAAGATCTGGATGGAGAATAAGTTCCATGAAAACTAAGTTTGGCAAATGAATAAATTTGTGGGGGGAAGTCTGACAAATATTGATTTTTTTGGGAATGTGAAAAAACATTTTCCCTACTCTTTCTTTGGTTATTTTTATTTTCATTTTTTTGTAATTTGAATTATTATTTTTTTCCTTCTTCCTTTTTCTTCTTCTTCTTCCTGGCTAGTGACCTGCCAAAGGAGAGGCGAGCAACCGGCCAGGCTTCGAGAGAGTGTGCACTGTGCACCCTTGAACATCAAGGGTGGCGAGGAGGCTTGCTCATGAGCCACCGGTGGAGGAAAAGAAAATAATTATAAATTACAATTTTTTTCTAAAGATAATAATAATAATAATAATAATAATAATAATAATAATAATAATAATAATAATAATAATAATAATAATAATAATAATAATAATAATTTTGAGCGGGAGATTATCATTTTCCTAAAAAAAAGATTTATTGGAAAATGGAGCCTAATTAGAGAAATGATTTATTTTTGGAGTCAAGATCAATCCTTCATCATCCATCCTTATCAAGATCTTTACTGAAATTATAAATTTTATAATAAGGACCTCATAGTACAGAAACTTGCACATCACCTTGGTGGACCCAACACAGCTATCCATCCATTTTGACTTAGGATAGGTCGAATCACGCCTCATGCCACTGGACAAAAAGAACAAAAAAACGTGTGGAGACCGGGACAGAATCATGGGATAGAACAAAACGGTGCTGAGGAAGGTGTTTGTTATGTCCCGGGCTCATGGCAAAGGAACGGCCAAAAGCGTAAAAGATGTGGTGAGAACTGTGATTTTTCTTTTGTGGAAAGGAAAAATAAAAACCCTGGTAATTATAAAAAAAAGAAGAAGAAGAAGCTATATTCAACTTATATTCCATCTTTTTTTTATATATATTAAAGATGAAATAGAACTTAGTTCTCCAAGGAAAATTTATTTTTAGCTTTATCTTCTACATATAATCTTCTTCCTTTTTTTTTTTCAAAATTAAGAAAATAGTAAAGAATTGAAAATTGAAAAAATTAATATATGAGTGGAAAATGTTACTTATAATAGCCTTATAAAAGTATTAAAAAACATCTTTGGGCAAAAGTTCTTGCTTCTTTTTCTTTTCTTTATATCTATTGTTTTATTAATATTGATTTGACATTTCTATAGATGGATGGAGTTAAAAATATCTCCTCCTCCTTCTTCTCTTTTTCATGACCCCAGAATAAATGAAAAGAAATGAAAACAGGCATTTATCTCTTTCCTCGTATCTATTTTAATAATAAAATAAAATATAAATTATTTAAAAAAACTGAGCCTACCGTATCATACAGCTTTGTAATGATCGCAGCACCGATTGCTTGCTATAAATCCACAATACAGCTTTTGTAATGATTGCGCAGCACCGTTGCTTGCTCTAAATCGACAATAACGGGGGAGAGAGAAGGAGAGAAGGAGAGAAGGAGGGACAAAGATTATTTATTATTTATTCCTCTCTCTCTCTCTCTCTGCTATGGATGTCCTAGCAGGAGAGCACTCCCTCATACAACTCTTCTTCTTCGTCACAATTAATTGCTAGCTATTCCTATGATAATTAATTAATTGATGAATGCCATCACAAACCTGTATATTCAGAATAATAAAAAAGATAATAAGAAAAATGAAGAAAATCTTATTTCACAAAAAAAAAAAAAATAGAAAACAGAGGGAAGAAAGCTTTTCGAGCTTTTAGAGCTTTTTAGGAGGTAAACCAAGATATTAGTAAAATATTTCCAACAATTTAACTATTTCCTGTGGGTTCTTTTATTTATGCTGCATGTTCTTTTATGCTGCATCCGGGGCAATTGTCTTGAATTTTGAAAAGAAATCATTTTAAGGAATCAAGACATTCTATATGAAGATATTATATTATTCCTACTTAGGTTATTGATGTCAAGAAGATTGTGGGTGTATTTTACACCCTTATACTAATTACCTAAGAAAATATATATTTAGAATTTTATGCTTAAACAATTTATTATACTTTATCTATATATATATATGTCAACAACCATATATTTATATTATGAGTTTGCGACTCATGTGTGATGGTTTATTTCAATATTTGCTTGAATATTAAAAAGGGTATCAAAACAAAAGAAGGAGGATGATTTTTATGGATTAAAAAATAGTTAAAAGGTTATGAGTATTCATGAAGAAAATTCTAATTGAATGGGAAAAAAAAAATTAGTGGATATTAGGAGAAAACTCAAAGGATGCACTAGTGTGGGACAAATTGATTTGATGTCTTTCCCAATAAGAACATAACAATTTGAAAGAAGATTTATGGATACCACCTGGGAGGCAATATGTTAATGTCATGTATTCCACTTCTTTTTGGCTTGCTCTTTTTTATATGCTATGCATACTAGTCAAGTTAAAAAACTATTGGCATGAAATGATATTTACCATAAATATTGGTACCAGTTGGATAGATTTGGCTCTATTAAATTTAGAATTTCAATAATAATTCCAAAGATTTGGCATCTTGGTTTTACCCAAATGAGCTTGAGATGTCTAAAATACTTCATAACTTAACAAAAAGCCCCATAATAAAGAAATGCCTAAATACTTATCATAGGGATTTGGATTTCTACTAGATGTACCCCGCCAAATTTGAATCCTCTTGTAACTCAATTTTTTCAATATGTTTTAATCCCTAAGTTTCATTTTTTGGGGGGACATTCTAAAATTTTGATACTACTCTCACGCCAAGATCAGACAGACTGTAAGGTAAAAAGAAATTTAGGATAGAGAGAGATAGAGAGAGGCGAGATGAAAGAAAGAGAGAGAGGCAAGTGGGGAGGGAGAAAGGGGAGACCGTGACCGTCCTGGACCCCACCGTGTGTGGCCGCGGCGCTTCGTTTCCTTTCATGCCGCACAAGAAAAGCCTCTACAAGAAAAAATGTTTATTTTCTTGAGTTTTCTTAATAACAATTCCTCGTCCTCCTCCTTTTGTTTTGTTTTTTTTTTTTTTTTTTTTTTTCAAATCACTAGCGGGAAATTATTTAAGAGCAACATTTTCCAATGTTTTTTTTTTTTTACTTTGAAAAGGTTAATAAATATTCGCATTAACATTAGGAATATTTTTAAGATCATACTTATTAAATTTTAACACTAAATTTTCTTCCAAATAATATTGCAAATAATATTGCCCACTTTCTATTTCTAATGGAAGAGGAGCAAATCCTAAGAGTTTAGTGGGGATGCTAACTCTGAGGATGAGGGAGGATCCACTTTCTCTTTTTTGTTGTAAATTATGGATGTGATTGTGAAAAATAAAATATGAGTATCATCAAAATTTGATAACATTATAATAGTTTGGAGTTGGAGCATCTTCTATTGGTTGATGATATATTTGTTCTATTGGTTTTTGTTGGATTGGCGTCTTCTTGGAGTCCTTGTGACTTCCATCATCCCATGGGGACAAGCGGGGACATTGGGGGGAGGAGCTTGTTAATATTGTAAGCTATTTTCTTCATATTCAAAATAGTGATATGCATATTAAAAATCCTATACTTCACCATCTCCCCTCTCCAATCCAAGAAGGAGGCGGGGAGGGAGCCACCTGAAAGAGGCCCCTGGACGGGGATACCCAAAAGTCCAAATTTATACTTATATGCCAAAAATGGCCTTTGATAAGTTTGAGATTTTTGTTGTAGAAAATAGTTTTAGAGTAATTTTTTTTGGGATAAATGTGTCCTGAGATAAGGTATAATTTAAGGTTTTTGTTATTTACAAAACCCCGCCAGACAAATATTAAAATTAAATATATAATGCCACCGGCAAAGTAAATATTGTTCCCACAAAATCATTTTACTCTGGTCCACTAACCAAAGAGAGCGAATCACTCTTTTCTTCAATTATTTAATAAGTTAATATCCTTAAATCCCCACTTGAGTATAACCTCACTTTAATCATCTGGAGGGAGATCTTGGGAGAAGCTCTTGAAGAAACTAAGGGTAAGAATGTTGCATTGCAATTTTCTTTTTCGGGGGTTGTAATATTTACATGTAGTGTCATATTACCCAAATATTTATTTTTAAAAAATATATATTCTTACCCCATCTAGGTAGTTAAAAAAGAGGATAATAGGGTTAGGGTGACAAATTTGAAATTGGGCTATTACAGACAAAATTTTAAAAATGTCCATGTCCCCCCAAGAAACCTTGGAATTGATTGAAAAAATGAAATTAGCATTCAAATGGTTAGGTATTTACATGGGGCTTTTTGTTAAGTAGTGTCCAAACTCTATGCAAACACTTATTTTTTTATTATTTTTTATTCGGAAGTTGAAGTCGAAGTTGAATGAATTATGAAGATGGTCACACCCATCAAATATTAAACCAATTGATCATGAGTCATGACCTTTTTAGCTTCTTTTTTTTTTTTTTTTTTGGCAATTTTTAATCTAAAAAAAAAAAAAATTTGTGGATAAATTATTTATGATTAGTCTTTTTCTTTTCAATAAATTCCCTTTTATCTAATTTTTTTTTTTCTCAAAAAGTAAATTATCTAGAGATTTTTCTTATTATACATCAAGAATTCTTTTCATAGTAAATTACACGGTGCAAATAAATATATGGTTAAGGCTTCGATAATTTAATTAATTGAAATGAAGAAGAAAAATCATTAGGTTTAAGGTTTATTCAGCCGACTGAAAATTAAATTTTATGGAGACAAATATTTTCTAATTTTCGTCCGAAAAGTTTTCCTTTCTTATTTTGCCTATTTTGCTGGAAAGTCTAACTTGTACCGTTTGTACTATAAATGTGTATAAATGTGCAGGAGAAAAAGAAAAAGCGTTCATCAGCACCTGTCAACCTTGTCACCGGTTGATCTCTGCATGCTCTCGCTCTCTCTTCTGTCTCTCTGTTCACCCCTCCCGCGCTGCTTCTTCCATACGCTCTGTTCTCTCGCTTCTGCCTCCCCTTCACGCTCTCTCTCCTCTCACGCTCCGTCTCACCCGACTCTCTCTCTTCGCCGCCTCCTCTCGCACGTCGCGCTGCGTTCATTGGTCCGGTGCGGTGGTTCATTGGTGGGCTCGGGTGATTCGTCCGTCTGGCGAGCGCAGTGCACCGGCGGCCTCCTCTCCCCTTCACAACTAACAACTATCAAATCGGTATTATACTACCACTTTTACCCTTTGCTTTTTAAAAAATGTGAGTAGCGGGGAGGGTTTAGCGGTGGTCGGGGGAGGGAGGAGCCGGCGGGTGTTTTGTGGTAGTCTCTCTCGGGTGTTTTGTGGTAGTCTCTGGTAGTCTGTGTGTGTTGTGAGAGGATGTGGTGAGGGACTCTTATGTGTGTGCTCTGAGAGAAGAGAGGATGTGTTGAGAACAGGAACAGGATTAGTTTTGTGTTGTGAGAGGATGTGGTGAGGGACTCTTATGTGTGTGTTCTTAGAGAGGATGTGGTGAGCGACTCTTAGTCCCGAAACAGGAACAGGATTAGTTTTGTGTCGTGAGAGGATGTGGTGAGGGACTCTTACCCGAACAGGAACAGGCTTTAATTTGGTTAAAATAAATAAATAATTGAGTCCTCATTCCTTACTCCTTACTTTGCTTGGAGTTTTTCTTTTTTTATGTGACTAAATAAATTATTATAGATTTTTTATTTTATTCCGTGGGTTGAGTTAGATTAATTAAACGCAATCACATTAAAAAAAAAAAAAAAGGAGGGAAAAGGAAATTGGAGTTTTTGTCTTAGAAAATTCCCCAAAAAGAAAATCTCTCATTCTTTATCCTGTTGCAAGAGTTTTAAAAATTCTTTTTTCAATTAATAAATTCCTATAAATCACCTCATACATTTTTTAATAGGTTCATATTTTGTGCTGGAATGGAAAATTTGATTTAGCGTATGAATTTCCTTCTTTGTCCATGGTGTGAAAACACTTCCTGATGTCGAATTCCAAAAACCAGCGAGGAAGTTTGTATTTTAATTTTTATTTAATATAAATTTTTACTAACAAATACTATTCATGCCTAAATTTTGAGATTGTTATTAATACCTAAATTTAGCATGAATTATAACTACTAACTCAGCCACTAGCCGGGCTATATATATACATAAATATAAATAATAAATAATACTAAATTAATATATATTCTATATATATGATATCTAGAAATTTAAATATAGAAAAAAAATAAAAACGAAAATTATAATCAATACATAAGCTTATATTTACCAAACCTAACAAATTCTTAAATACATAAGAGCCCACATTTTAAGCTCCCATTAGGAAGATGGCATTAGGAAGATGCTCATTTTGGCTAGAGCCTAGGAAGCTCTTATTTTTTTTCCTAATTTCAAGGTTTTTGAATTCAAAATTTTATTAGTTTTCATAGGAAGACAATTAGTTCCTAGTCTCTATCAATTTTCTCATATATTTTTTTTTATTTAAGCTGAAATTGTTCATATTTATTTGTTTGAATTAGATATTATTTACATCAAACTCATGGAGATTCAACCCTTTGATAATCTTTCCGACGATTTGGTGGTGAAGATTCTTGGTTTGGTGGCGGCTAACTCCCTAGAAGACCTTTTCAATGCAAAAATGAGGTAACATTCTAATATACCCGTTAAGGGCTAATTGAGTTTCAAAAGGATTAATCATTTATTTTAATTAAACAAGAAAAATGTGTCTAAGCTTTTTTGCTAAAAGATCTTTTCTTACTTGTTGTATAGTTGCAAGATGTTTAACAAATTAGGGAACACGACTCCATATATAGACAAATATCGCTACATAAAATTTCAATCATATGGAGTTGGGGCTCCCAAGAGGTCGATGCCTTCATTAAGAGGTGCATTCAATGCGATAACTTGGATGCTCTATATATATCAGGATTGGTAAGTGATTTATCCATCTATTTTTTTTTTTTACATGATTTTCTTCAAAGCTAGAAATTGAACATGAATAACTCTTATATACTGCAGCATGAATATATAAGTGTGGTGAACGTTGAGTCTCCAGAGAGCTGCAGAACTGGGGCACCTTGGCGCTTCTTATATGGTGGGCCTCCTCCTTGTGTGCCAGGGTGGCGAGTGGAAGAAGGAAGGAGTTGGATTGCTCAAAAAAATCTACTGTACAGGCCGACTAGTGGAATGCCGAGAAAAGTATCTAGTTACCACTCGTCACATGTGGTGGAATAACAAAGTGATATTTAGAGAAGACCTTGGTGGTTATGATTGTGAGATACATGTTCACTCGAGGAGGGGATGGGTGCCTGATATAGACTATTATCATCAGACTCAATGTGAAGAATGCATTTGTGAAGCTGAGACACGGATTCTATACAAGCATTGCAAACGTGCATAGTAGATGCCTTGCCCGACCACCACCACCACCACCACTACGGGAGGTTTGTCTTGTCTTGTTTGCTTAAAGAGACGACTTTATTTTCTTCTTTATAGGTTGTTGATGATGCCCCTGTTGCTGCTGATGACTAAGCAAAATTCTGTTGAGGATTTATCATCTATAACTGCCTTTCTATAGCTGCCTCGTGCTTGTTACTCACTTTATTCTAAGTCCATGGCTTTGGTTTTCATTCCATATAGTCCGGCAACTGCCTTTTAGGTCTTGAGAGGAATCCAAGCTCCTTTTTGCTCTTATGATTTCAACCGGGCGTTACACTACATTACACTCCCTACTACTACGAGCACTTTATGCCCTTGATTTCATGGGAACCCCTCGGTATCTGGATCTAATTCAAATTAGTTGATTCATCAAGTGGTTATCCTGAAGAAGAAGGAAAAGAAAGTAAAAAAATAAAAAATAAAAAATACCAAAAAAATGAAAAATTATTAAAAAATTGGGCCACGCCCACAAAATTGCTGAATTCAGTAAAAGTCAAGGCATTGCTCCAGCTCTAACACTGTTGCATCTTTTTCCTCACTCTCTCTTTTTCTTTTTTGTTTTGTTTATCATGCCCACTACACAAGCTTTTTTTTTTTGTTTAATCATGCGACTCCATAAGCATCATTATTGCTTGTTAAGTTTCGTGCCTCATTTACTCTAGTATGAATTTAAACCTGTCCAAACCAACTCTTATATGAAACAGAAATAGCCTCCCATATTAGAAAAAAATGGAATACTGGAGAGGGACACTTGGCAGCTGCATTAGCAAACTAAGAAGCTACAAGTTTCTCATACATTCTCAAGTCCAAACAGGAGATGAGAAGAAAGAAATTGGAGATGGAGATGCTAAAGGAAAAGCTGGCTCATCTAGACGTTTGTAAGGAAGAAAATAAACTCTCTTTGCAAGACTATTAAACCAAGATTTTCTTCATTTTCTTCTTTCTTCTATTCTTCACCCTCCTCCCCTTCCAAGTTGTTAGTTCTCCTCTCCTTCTTCTTTCCCAATCTTTCCAGAGGAGTAATTTTTTTTTTCAAATCTTCTGTAATCTCTTGCAACTTTTCCTTTCGAGGGCACGGATTGACCATCATTGCATAACCAAATAACATCTTTGTTGAGAGCTGTAGGCATATGGCTCAAAGGCAATAACTAAAAAGCAAGGAAACAGTGAGCATCTTTTACATAAATTGAACTTGCAGAACTTGCATAGAGGAGCCCACATGTATAACATAGCTCTATGTGCCCACCTCCACCTGCACCTGCCGAGGTGTTGGCTAGGACTACCCATGTAAATATAAAGGATGTGAGGGCAAACTTACCGGTGAATAACATATTTATATTTTTGAAGGACTTGACAATAGGTGACACTAGGTCAAAGACCGGTGAAAGCCACCATCACCAAATTGTAGCCAAACAGGCCTGCAGGAACAAAAGGATTAAACAAGAAGGTAAGATTTGATGTGAGAGAAGCCAACTCTCAACATCAACACAAACAACCTAGAAACAAAAACATGAAGAACAAGACCAGAAAGAGGAAAACTCATAAAAAGCAAAATTCACCGGATCATATTGATTTGCATTGTATGGGATTGCCTCATAATGGCTCCTCCTTGTGAAGCACCGAGTAGAATGAAAGGAAGAGAAAGATGAAAATGAATCTCTTCTCTCTACGAGGAAGGAAAGAAGAAACATTCATACCAGAGCTTACATCTCGCTTGCTCTCATTCTCTTATGTGAAACGAAGAACAACAGAACTAAAACAGAACTAGTTGAACAGTAACATCATGTGCACACGTGTAGCTATATTTAGCTGACGACTCACTGCTTACTTCACTTCCTCTGACCTTCCTTGTAGCAGCATCTTCATTCCTTTTCTTCCATGAAACCGCATCAACAGAGTCTGCATCAACAGAGTCCAGGGAGCTCCTCTGCTTCCACATGATTCTTAACATCCCCCAAATTGGGAAGGGGTGTGGACAGCCCATACCCAATTTGGTTCTAAGACTAAAGTGAGCCAAAGGTGATAATGATTTAGTAAAGATATCAGCAAGCATGAGTGCTAGGAATATAACCAACACTTTGAGAGCCTTGAGGAAATTTTCCGAACAAAGTGGAAGTCGACTTCAATATGTTTAGTGGGAGCATGTAGGATAGGATTGGCAGTAAGAGAAATAGCTAGCTGATTGTCACAAAACAAAAGTTTTGGTGAGGAAAGACAGAGACCAAGGAGAACAAAGCTGATCCATGTAAGATCAGTAGATGCAAGTGCTCAATACTAAGCTTCTGTGGAGGAAGGTAGGTTGTCTCTTGGCTCACCAGAAAATGAGATTAGAACCAAGATAAGCGCGGAAATGAACTGTTAGAATGAATAAAAATACCAAGATGCCTTTAACATAGGAAGAAGCCTTTTTAGCCTATGAAGATCTCCAAGTGTTGGTTCTAAGACTAAAGTGAGCCAGCGATGATTTTTGTGACATTATAACAGGATATGATGTATTGGAGTGGCCAGCTTCCAAAATTCCACTATCTTGTAAATGTCCTATATGTTCATTTGAGTGATATCTCACTTGTTCTCCACTTGTAGAGTGTAGAAGATTAATTTCTTCTGCCCACTTTTGATACAATTAGTTTCTTAGTGAAAGGAAAGTCATCAAACATCACATGTGGACTAATATATATATGAGACAAGGATGTATCCAAAAATACACATGTGAGTGATCCTGGATCAAATTTATGTTGTGCATATGGTATGAGGGGTAACATGCACATCCAAAGACCTTATTCATAGCTTTGCTTTTGTTGAGAAATTTCGACCGTAGGTGAGTGCATGTGTAACTTTGGGGTGGGAAGTAAATTGACAATGTAGTGGCTGTCATGAAGGCATCCATCCACTATTTTAGTGGAACTCTAGCATGATAGAGCATAACTAGGCCTAATTCAACCAGGAAATATATTGTTCAAACTTATTGCTACTGAATTGTGCTCCACCATCACATTAATAAATTTTGATTCTAGGATGAAATTGATTCTCTACTTGTTTCTGAAACATGACAAAAATGTTAATTTCATTGGATATATCCAACTCTAAGGAGAAAACTTGTCCACAAAGATGACATAGTATTTGAAATTCCAAAATGACTTAAGGGGTGAAGGACCCAAAGTATCTTTTCTAAAGGAATAGTAGATGCAGATTCTGATAAGGGAAATGGTAATGCAGAACTCTTCCCAATTTGACAGATTCTACATATAGTTTGAGTTCCTGTGGCTCATTCATTCTGCAGTTGAAGTCATTTTTAATTTGGTGTGAGCTAGCCGGTGCCACACATCTTCTCCTAGTATTTGAGTAAGAAGAGTCCTCTAACTTTCCTTTGGAGCATGACTGTTGTATTGGTGCCATTGTCCTTTATATAGACCCATTTTTATCAAAAACAAATGAGCAGGGATAAGCATTTAGAGGTAAAGAATTGACTTCAGTGTGTAATAAAGCATCACCAATATAAGCAATGGATAGGCATGAACCATTTCCTATCATAACTCTATCAGTCCCATTGTACTTAGAAAAGTTACCAAGAATATAAGCTCGGAATATAAGCTGTGGCACATATTGCACAGTGATGCATCGCTCCAAGGCACTTGGAATTTCTTTAGCCCCATATGAATTGTGAGATTTGACACTCCAAAGGGACATTATTTGTTAGATGTTAAGCTTTGAGATGGATATGATATACCTTTTGGAAGAACTTGCATATGGTCGAAATCCCTCTCCTTGATCCTCTTGATTCTCATTCAAGCTATTTAGCCTTAGCCTGTAACTTTGACTTAACCAGGATTCCTATTGCACATGAGGGTCCCCACCATTACTATCTCTTCCACTTCCAAAACCAGAATTCCTCTTAGTTCAAATTCTCTAGCTACTATTTTTGTGTGAAGCCATTAAGTAGAGTTTGCCATAGATCCATGATGATACAAGTTGATTGGTTCATAGTTTCAGCTTCATGACCTTCAACCTCAATCTGCAATGTTTGAGTAGGTGGTGGAGTTTCACCATTGATGAAGCCAAAAGGCTCAAAGGAAGTTGTCTTCAGCTAACTTTATCGCTACAAAGTTGGAAATATTAACATGGATTGGGAAAGGCTCGATACCAAGTGAAGATACCACGTGAAGGAAGAAAAAGATGAAAATGAATGAGGAGTTTTGGATTCTCTCTTCTCTGTAGGAAGGAAAGAAGAAACATTCATAGGAGAGCTTACATCGAGCTTCCTCTGTTTCTGTTTCTCTTATTTATATTACATGATCTAAACAAAGAAGAAACAAAACTAGAACATACAACTAATGGAAAAAAGGTCAAACCAATTAACGTTCTTAATCTGTTTATTCTATTCCATTCATAATTGGAAATGTGGAGCTGGAAGTTGTGCCACCCACTCCATTCCTCCTAGTTGAACCAGTAACATCATGTACACGTGTGGATCTTCATTGTAGCAGCAACATCTTCATCAGTTTTCTTTGATGAAACAGCAACATGGGACCATAAACCATAATTGGTCCCATCCAACTTTATTGAAATATGTGGAGTAGATGACTCATTCAGTGTGTTTGATTCTCGGTTTGATTTTGGCTGAAAATCTCCTTCATCCCTCAAATCCTCCAAAATAACAGTTGCATGATTAGAGGTCTCTCCTTGCCCTATGAGGAACGCATAATCTTGGTGTTGGAAGTAACTCTGGTTGGCAACAACGGAGAGGCAGCATCACAATAATTCGAACAGCTAGCTGTTAGATTGGTCTGATCAAATTCGAGTTTGCAACTCTAATACCGTGCTAAAAAACTAAGAATAAGTAGGGAGAAGAAAAGGAAGAGAAACGATGAAGACGTATTTCTGGGTGTACATGTATAAATTTATAATACAAAAGATAAGAATAACAAAAAGGATAAGGAGGATTATAGTACCATTACAATTTTCTACTTTATCTTTGAGTATATTTAATTTTCCTATTTTATCTCTAAGTATCTTTAATTGAATCAATTAAGATCAAGGTATCCATCTCCAACACTTAGCACTTCTTCATTCTTCTTTGGAACTCCTTGCCAATATTTCCTTTTCCCTAATTTTGTTGGATGAATAGGGAATGGAGTTTTATAATTTATGTTTCATGTTATGTGTTCAAACTTTTTATAGTCTATAATTGCATATAATAAGAATTTTTGTCGTTCATCTTTAATTTTGAATCTCACAACCTTATATGATTTTGTTTTAAAAAAGAACCTAAAAAAGGAAAAAAAAAAAAAAAAGCAAGTTCCTGGGTAGACCTTGGAGTTGGATTGAAAAAATAGAGTAGGTTCTAATTCCAAGTAATCAGCTAGGTAGGTTTTAGGATTCAAAAATTGGTTCCAGCTCCGATACCATCATGGAACCATCACTCCTTTACCAAAGTTAATGATGTAAAGAATCCCTCTGTTTGGGCGGCAATGGGAAGGAGCTTTCCTTTTATTAAAAAAATAAAAAAAACTCACATCATGATTTAGGAATAGTATAGTTTTTATTTAAGTTCAGTCTAAGTATTCAATTAAGTTATTCTTTTTGACTCAAGAGCACCATAGGAATCTGGAGAGGAACTAGCATAATTACAAAGTTGGGAAATTATAGTTTAATTGTCTTGCAATTAAGTTCTTCTTTTCAACCCAGGAGCAAGACAACAATTAGTTGGCTACCTGGAGAGGAACTAGCACAACAATTCACAGCCATAACCCACAACCATGAATTCTTGGTATCGATTTCAGTGTCACATCCAAATACTGAGCATATGGGACATTTTCCGGCTTTCCGACGAAGCCACACGCGTTTATGCTAAATGTGGGAGGAACCTGAGTTGGATGTACTTTTCTTAAACATGCACATGCTAAGAGAATGAGAATCCACGACTTGAGTTTAATTTAATTTCATGGATTTGGAAAAGAAAAATGAAAGAAAATGGAGGGGTGCTCGGGCCACATAAAAAGAGGGCGAGGGGAGGAGAGGGAGGGGCGTCTTTTTAAAAAAACCATATCACAGAGAGAGGAGGAAAACTGGAGAGAGGGAGACTGAAAATCACATTGCCCGTGCTTGGTCGACTGAACCGTTGGTTGATTTTTAGGGAAGAGGTACAAAACACTCTTCAGGAAATCTTTGATTGTGAAAATTTTAAGTGAATGGACGCGAATCTGGCTAACAAATCTGGCTAACGTACTCTGAAGAAAAAGAAACAAGTCCCAGGGAAGAGAAAAAGGCCATCGGGGAAGAAGTAGGAAGAAAAAGAGAATGCAGCAGAAAAATACAAAAGGAGGAGAGAATAAAAGAAATTAAGAAAAACATTAACAAAAAATTAAAAAGGTTGAAATTTTTCGGTTTTTTTTATAATACGAGGTTGGTTGGATCCGGGTAGACGGATGGGGTCACTGGGTCACATCAGGCAAAAGGTCCCAAATCATTCCCGAATAATAATAATAATAATAAATTTATAAATCAAAAAATAAAAATTTCAAATATTGGTCAAATATTTTAAAATTTTTAGAAAATTCGAAAATCAATAAATAATTAGACTTCTAGAAAAGCTTTAAAAAAATTAATATTATCTTTTTAAAATGGAAAGCGCATTTAAAATTTAAAAATTCGGAAGAAATTAAAAATTTGAAAAATCAGAAAATTCTTAAAATTTTAGAAAATTCGAAATATCATTAAAAATTATAGAAGATTCAGAAAAATCCTTAAAAAATGGAAAATCCAGAAACTAGAAAAATAATTTAAAATTTTTAATTTAGAAAATAAATGAATAAATTAGAAAATCGCTAAAAAATTAAAATCTAAAAAAACCTGGTCTTTAAAAAATTATTAAATAATTCATTTTTTTTTAAGTCCGAGAAAATGTTTTTGGGTGACGTATGGCTACACAAACAAACAAACTTTACTCCACAGACAAACAAACAATCAGTCTTCTTTCTTGCTCCGCGGGAAAACTTTTTATAAGAGAAAGAGTTTGTTTTTTGTTTTTTGGAAAACTTTTTCTTAAAAAATCTTTTCAAAATTTGAACTTTAATTATTTTTAATTATTTCTCAAAGAATTCCAAAGTTTAATTATTTTTATTTAATAAAAAAAGAAGAAAGTTAATATTGGATTTAGAAAAAAAAAATAATCCCATTTATAGATTATAAATTCACCCGGACTCTCTTGCTCATCCTCTTCCTCTTGCTCAAGAATGACTCCGGGCCATTCCTTTCCTTCTCTCTCTCTCGCTCTCTCTTTTTTTAATTTTCTTCCCCTCCTCCCTTGTTCTCTCTTTTCTTTTCTTTGTTTTGGATGTTGTTTACTGAAAACCAGGATCGTTTTCTTGCCAGGATCGTTTTCTTGCGTTCTTGCCCGTGATCGACAGTAAGAAAGAGAGGAAAGAGAGAGAGCTCCGGCAAGAAAAAATGGTCTACCCGGATGAACACGCTCTCCCCCTTTTTTTCTTTCAATTTTTGGTTTTTTTCCTTTTTTCCTTATATTTTATGATATTTAATTCAAATAATTGAATTCTCGGTTATGTTTTTGTGGTTGGGGCTACTTTTTTTCACTATTAATGACATGTAAACGTGGCTAGATAGAATGAGGTAAAAACTCGGAAGTCTGACAAATATTGGTTTTTTTGGGAATGTGAAAAAATTTTCCCTACTCTTTCTTTGGTTATTTTTATTTTCATTTTTTTGTAATTTAAATTATTTTTTTTTCCTTCTTCCTTTTTCTTCTTCTTCTTCTTGGCTAGTGACCTGCCAAAGCGAGGCGAGCAACCGGCCAGGCTTCGAGTGAGTGTTCGAGAGTGTGCACTGTGCACCCTTGAACATCAAGGGTGGCGAGGAGCCAAAGCTCATGTCCTTTCTCAGTTTCTTGTGCCGGCCGAGCGGAGCCAGCCGAGTTATTTGGGAGAGAAGAGAGAGAAAGAAGCGCCCGGTCGGGAGAGGAAGATGGCGCCTCACCTTATGGTCCCACGAAGACACGTGTCGCCCTCCCACTCCCTTCTTGTTTGCCAGGCTCCAGCATAATAAGACGTACCCAGGGTTTAGGGGTGGTCAGGGAGGGAGCAGCCATTTGTGGTAGTATCTCTGTCTCGTCTGGTAGTCTGTGTGGATTAGGTTTTATAACTCCTTTAATTTGGGTTAAATAATTTGTAATTTTCATCCTGAGTCCTCATTCCTTACTTTCCTCGAGTTTTTCTTTTTTTATGTGAGTAAGTAAATTATTATAGATTCTTATTTTATTCCGTGGGTTGAGTTAGATTAATTAAACGCAATCAAACAAGGAGGGAAAAAGAAATTCGAGTTTTTATCTTAAAAAATTCCCGAAAAAAAAGGTCCTGAAGCTTCTCTCACTCTTTATCCTGTTATAAAATTAAAAAAAGAAAAGAAAAGAAAAACTCCAATTTTTGGCACAATTTGGGCCATTTTCAAATTTTGTTGCTCATCCAACAAAAGAAATAATCCAAGAATAGAAAATCGGGCAAATTTACAAATCTAGTAGCCAAAATCTCTAGATAATTTACCCAAGTTTGAGAAAAATAAAAGAACTTTTATTCAACGCACATAATCACACCAACTTTATGATTACTGTGAGCAGAAAATTTATAGGGAAGAAAATAAGGATTTATTGGAAAAAAAAAACATAAGGTTGAATTAAAACTAATCACTAATCAATATCTTTGTTTAATATCATTGCATCTCTCACGGTATGATTTTTCCAATTGATAAACAAGTCATCCATAATTAATTCTTTTGTGGCGGTGGTTTATTTCAATAACAAAAAAAAAAAAAAAAAAAAGGTCAAAAGAATGGATATCTAGGAGAAAACTTATAGGATGAAATCTTCTCCAACAAATTGTTCATTATCTTTTCCCATTTGAATTATAACCAAATAGATTCACACCATACCACTTACCACTTGGAGGCGGTATGATATCGTGGGTGTCTTCTCAAGTTTTTAAAATCTTTCCACTTCCCCTTTTTTTTTTTTTTTTTTAAACCTATCTTCACAAATGCAATAAAAAAATAACTATTTAATACTTACATAAAAGGTTAAAGGTTGGTATAGATTTGGGTGCATGGAGTTTATAATTAATAATTCCAAAAAATCACATTATTTCAAATTTAAAATAAGTATTGTTGAGGAGGTACTTTTCTATCTAAATTTATTAAAAGAGACTATGCTAGAATGATTAGAAACCAAAAACCTCTCTTTTTTAATACAAACTTAAGCTTCCTTATAGTTTTTACCTATTTACCATGAATCTAGTTGCTGATACTTACTTCAAGGAGAGTTTCTTAAGCAAGAGACAAGAGAGCTCAATTTATAATCTAATTTAATTTTTTTAAATTGGATTCTATTTTTTTTTATAAATCCATTATTAATTTATTCTTTATTCTTTTTTTCTAAAAATAAAAATAATTAAACTTTCGATTTTTTTTTTTAGAAATAACTAAAGATTCGTATTTAATAATAAAAATAATTGAAAATTAAAAATATTATTAAAATGAGTAAAAAATAGTTTGTAGGTAATTTTTTGATTTTGAAAAGATTTTTTAAGAAAAGGTTTTCCACAAACCAAAAAGCAAATTCTTTTTCTTATAAAATTAATTTTTTTAATATATATATATATATATATATATATATATATATCTTTATTTTGAAAATATCAAGCTGCTCCTGCAGCTGCTCAAGCCTCGCGTGGGTGGAGCCGGTGTGGGAGAGTGGGAGGTCCAGAGAGCAATAAGGCACTGTGGGTTCAAAAATCGAGAGAGCAATAAGGCACTGTGGGTTCAAAATCTTTGCCGAGTTTTTTCCAAGAGCCACGATGGAGAGGGAGGCTATCTGATTCTCCCCCCAGTTACACAGTTACCGAAGTTACCGAAGAAGAAGAAGAAGGAGACCTTTGCGTTTTAAAGACAAAAGGGAGAAGAGGTCTGGTCAAGTTTCTTGAAAGTTGGAACTTGTTGATAATCTTTTTTGGCTTGTTTGACTGATTGATGGGTTCATAATAATACATATCTCATTTCATATGAATTACCCTCCACCATCTGTCAATCCAATCCCCAAATTTTCACAATATCCAACATACTTAATTACAAAAAATTTGCAATTTCAATAACCACATGAGAGAAAAACAATAAAAAAATGGAGGGTTTTTTTTTTTTTTTCCTTCTTTGTTGAAAAAGAAAAGAAAAGCAAAACCAAGAAAGTTCGGATTTTTGTATTTTCAATTAATTAAGCATTTCATCAAGCTCATCCATCACATCAATCACATTAAAAAAAAATGCATTTTTCTAAGAACTCTTTAGTTCTATGAATCCCATAATAAAGTTCAGTTCAAGTGGGGCTTAAAATTCATATTATATTATTTATAATTGCTCGGGTCGGCGGTGATCATGCAAGGAGTTTTTTCTTTTTCTCTTTATTGAAAATGAAAAAGTGATCACGAATTGCAACATCACCTTTCTGAAAAGTTAAAACCGACTATGGGCCGGAAGTGACCAAAAATTTAAAAAAAAAAAAAAAAAAAAAAAACGAAACATATAACAGGGATTCTCTCTTCCGCCCTCTCTCCCTCTCACATTGAAGCCGGTAGGGTAGGGTTTGTGTGGGATCCAGAGCTCCTCTCTTCTTCCTCTCTCCATAAGAATCTGCTGTTATCCGCTTCTCGAGTCATCGTCAGTGTCCTCATTTTGCTAATTCATCATGGCAATGGCAATGGCAATGTTGCGGTGGAGGATCGCAATCCAGAAATTGACAGCGCCTGCGCCTCGCCAATGGGCCGGTTCGGCCAGTAGCTCGCTCTCTCCTCTCCCCCCTCTCTTCTTCTGCCACAATCTTCCGCCCACATTTCCTCCTTTCTCCTTCGCGACCCAGCTCCCCTCCACCGTTGCGCACTACTCTGGTGCGCCTGGGCTAACCAGACGAGACATAGGTCTCAGGTGAGTGTTACGAAGGTTCTGAGCTCTAAAATTTGGATTTGGAATGACTTTGGAAGAGGAAAATGAAGCGAACTGACACTCGGAAAATTCAGTTGTTGCACTTGGGCTTGATAGACCTGTTTTGTTGCCCACAAAATGTGGCAGTGAAAGAGAATCCAACCCTAATTTGTCAGGGTATGGTACAATCTGTTCTCGTTCAATGCTTAAGCCAGTTACTTTTTCTATTCGTGCTAATTGAGGATGGATTGGGGTTTTGCTCGCATCGTTTTATGCCTTAGAACTTTGGGTATTTTTAGATTCCGAAGGTGTGTCTTATATGAATTCTTTTCTTTGCAAATTTACTCTCACGCTTTATTGGCTTAGTGTTCCCTCCCCCAAGCAAAAAGTTTGGTGAACGTCACGAGCATTACGAATTAGTGGATGATGATAGTTTTTTATAGGTTGGGCGATACTTGTTTTGTTTGGACTCTACAACTCCCTTCACAATATCTTGCCTCTTTATCCCATAGGTTTTATAGATTTTCTACCTTAATGCTGTAATTCTAATTCGCATCTCCTCCTCTCCTCCTCGAGACATATATTTTGGGGGCAGATTCTTGTAATGGAAGTCAATGTCTTCGGTGTACATGAAATGCTCTTTTGATCACTATCTTGGGTGGTTTTTAATGGTCCATCCAAGGCGTATCCTTTACCTCATGTGCAGGCATGTTTTTCTGCATGCAATCTGTTTCCAGTTTTGATCCCTATAACTTATGAGGTGTCTGGTTTAGACCAAATTTTATGTGTGGCATTAATCCGTTTGCTACATCCTTTTGCATCTCTTTTAGCTTTTAACTTTTAACTTTTAACTGGACTCAACATATATCCATATATGGATCTTTGTTTATTAGGATGCTAATGTGCCTGACCACTCTCCCCAACAAGAGTATTTTCATGGTATCCCTCCCTCGTCCTTGTCGTTGTTCTGCTTTATGGGCTTCAATGAAAATCAATGTGAGGTGATTCTTATGTAATAAATCAATGTGAGGTGATTATCATGTAATAATTAGGAGGCCTAATCCATGCCAAGGAAATGCAGAATAATATCCTTTTAGACTCTACATATATCCCTATGGACCTCACTTGAGTTGTTTATTAGGTCGCTAATATGCATGACGACTCTCTAGAAGACGAAAATACTCGTGGTTACCGAAGAAAGGTATTGCCTTCTTTTCCCTTCCATGCATCTGTTCCGTTGTTGAGTTTATGGGCTTCAACGAAAATCAATGTGAGGTGCTAATAACTAGGGGTGTAATTCATCCTCCATGCATTTATTGCCAAGGAAATGCAGAACAATATACTTTTGAGCAGCAGAGACCACTTCATCAACTCACTTACTTTGTCCCATTTTTAGTTAGGAGTATTTTTAGGAGTTGATGACTTTTATGGAGTTGCCCTAGTGAATTGCAGTTTTTGGATGGTCTGGATATACATAGCATTATTTCTCTACTTTACTTTAGTTTGCCCTCTTTAAATTCCATTACTTCTCTCTTCTCTAGTGTTTTCCCATGATAATGCGTTGGATAAAGCGTTCACCTGAGGAAATTAGAGAGATATGCAGGGCAGCAGTATTGGTAAGACTTATTGCTTTGGATCTCATTGAAAATATTGCCAGTGCTTCTTGCATGTGGTATAGTGGACCATCAGAGAGAAGTCATTACACTTCGCTAAATTTCTGGTTTTCTGCATTAGGAGATGGAACATGCTGAGGAGACATTGGACCATTTTTACCGAGAAATGAGCAAGGAAGTGGAGACAATTCTTCACGAGGGAGACCCGTGAGTATTCTCTCTATTTTTCAACGTTGCGTGGAATTGATCTGTCCTCTGTGGAGGATGACACCAGAGTCGAGACCTGGTTGCT
Organism: Eucalyptus virginea; assembly: GCA_014182375.1. Taxonomy (NCBI): domain Eukaryota; kingdom Viridiplantae; phylum Streptophyta; class Magnoliopsida; order Myrtales; family Myrtaceae; genus Eucalyptus; species Eucalyptus virginea. Next base: position 11,116,552 of record CM024524.1, on the reverse strand, counting down.
TTCAATTTTTCATTCTGCAGTTTTGATTACTTTAACATCCGGTTGTAGGAGGGTACCCGAGGAACTCTCCAGGAGGGTGGTGGTCACATGCGTGTCCGAGGACTGCAGCTGGAAGCACGTGTACGTGTACGTGTACGTGCTCCGGAGGAAACAGAGGAAACAGGGGTCTGGAGCGAGTGCTGCAAAGGTTAGGGCTGCAAAGGTTCGAGTTCTAAAATTTGGATTTGGAACGAATTCTGAAGATTGTTTGGGAGAAGGCAAATGAAGGGAAAAGGAAATGAGACTTGGAAAATCGAGTTACTTGCATTTGGGCTTGATGATCTGTTTGGTTGCCCACAAAATGTGGCAGTGAAAGAGAATCCACCATAGTTTATTGTCAGATTAAGATTATGTTTAACGTTGGTGCCCTAAATGTAATAAGATGGCTTTGGTTGCAGGAATCATGTAGAGAACTAGAAGTAGAGCTTGCTTTGACTTACTCGCCGTATCTGGAGGTGTTTCTCTCTTCATGCTAATTTAAGATGGATCATGTTGTGGGGTTTCGCTTGCACTGTGCATTGTTCTATGCTTCAGAACGACCTTGATTGCGGTTCCTGTTTTGAGTGCAGGGGACAGCTGCTCATTGGCCTACTGATTACTTTCCGTTTAGTCCTCTAAACGGGGTACCACATAAATGGAAGGTGTGTCTTATATGGATGTTGGGCTTGTTTCTTTACAAAAATTTATCTCACAAGCAAAAAGTTTGGTGATCACAAGCATTGAGTGGACCATGATGGTTTTCAAAAGGTCGTGCGGTGCTTGTTTTGTTTCTTGTTTTGTTTGGCCTTCACAATATCCTACCTTTTTATCCCATAGATTTTCTAGCTTAACACTCTAATTCTAATTCACATCTCGTGGGTTTTCCTTCTGAAGAAGCACCAGAATCGAGTAGAGTACCCGGGGAGAAGAGTATTTTGACATATTTTGTGGCAAATTTTTTTCATGGGAGAGGATGTATTCAGTGTACATCACATGCTCTTTTGTATGTAAAGGATCAATTTGATTTCATCTCCATCCCTGGGTGATTTCTAATGGTCAATCCAAGGGAGCTTGGCATGTTGTTCTGCAATCTGTTTCCAACTTTGATCGCTACAACCCATGAGGTGTCCCGTTTAAGACCAAATTTTATGTCAGCATTAGTCCCTCTGCTAGATCCTTTTGTATCTCCTTTCTTTTGTATCTCCTTTAACTGGACTGTTATTTATTAGGTTGTAAATTTGTACCTCAAGATATATCCTTTTGGATCTCACTTCTCTTATTTATTAGGTTGTTAATAAGTTTGAGCTCTCTAGCCAAGATGTAGATGAATATGGTGTAGCCCGAGAAGAAGCAAAAAAGTGCGCTGGCTGGTTGATTGCCCAGAACAAGTATTGCCTTCTTTTCCCTTCCTCCTTTTAAGGTGTTCTGTTGTGTTCTGTTGCTGTTTTAAGTGATAGCTGTAGAGACGGTCTATGATACATTCTGGTTTATCCGCATCAATGATTGATACTCGCAGCACAGCATGAGCGCTTCATTTTGGAGGCCAACTATGTCGATTTCCCACACTAGAGGAAGGCCAAGAATCCGAATGTCAATTTAACTCACACATATCTTTCTCGCTTCCGTTAACACTGTTTTTTTTTTTTTTTTTTTTTTTTGGGCTTCTGGCTGATTGCCCCCTGCAAGTGTTGCCTTCTTTTCCCTTCCTTCCCTAAGGTGTTCTTATCTTCTAAGTGATGGCTGTAGAGAGCGTCTAAGAATTATGTAATAGTTAATTATGTAATAGTTACGGGTGTAATTCATTCTCCATGCATATTTATGAGGAAATGCAGCACAGTATCCTCCTTTTGAGCAGTGGAGACAACTTCATTCTCCATGCATATTTCTGAAGAAATCAATGCGAAGGATGTTGATTTCCTAGGCTAGAGGAGCTAGAGGATGGCTGAGAGTCCAAAAGTCAACGTTGTTGATCGATTTCTATGGACATTGTGAATCTTCATAGATGATTACCATATTTGACTTGGATTCAGATTACCTTAAGTGGCGATCTTGAATTGCAGTTTCTTAGATGCTCCGTATATACAAAGCATTATTTATGGGTTTACTTTAAATTCCATTGCTTCCCTCTTTGACTTTGCTCTTCGATTGCCACAGGTTAGCCGGCAAGGACATGGGCAAGGACACGAGCAATGCAACTCTGGGAAAAGTCTAAGTTAATTGTTGGTAAGAATTATTGCATTATATCTCATTGAAAAATATTGCGAGTGCTTCTTGCATGTGGTATGGTGGACTATTAGTTTGAATAATCGATGGTTTATAAATCCTTAATCGTGTCATGATCTTTTCTTTTTCTGCATGTGGTGTTTATGTTATAACTTGTTTTGTTGCTTTTGTTAGGTAGCGGGGAAGTTCCTTTTTAAAAAGTGGCCGTTTCTACTGTTAGAATGCTTTCGTCTTTGTCTTTGGGTGTCGGGTTGCTGGGGTGGCCATCCCATCCGGTTTCTACTTTAGATGGAAGAAATGAAATGGGAAAAATTCTGTTGGATAACCTTTGTGACGACCTAATTTACATGGATGCAGCACCATGGAAATTCGGCATGATCAATCTTATTTATTTAGTGACTTCTATCCCGTGGCATGTAATTTTCGTAACAAGATTCTGGTATTCAAGGTAGATTGTCGCTTTGTCAGTCGGGAGTAGGTGGTGGATATATTCTTATAATTCGGTTGGTAGTACTTGTTTTCTAATCTGGACGTGGGAGGTGGTGTTCCTGGAGTGGATGCTTGTGCTGCTGCGGAACTGATTGAATGAGATGGGAAAAGATTAGGAAGGTAGAAATTATGGGAGGATTCTCGTTGAAGTTTAAAATTATGGAGGGGCAAGGTACCCATAATGAGGAATGCAGGACGGTGTGTAGTAGCGCCTGTGTAGTGGTGGGCGCCTGTTGCGGCATGGTGGGTGGATCAGATCCATCCTGGCGTCTCTTGAGCTCATCGGGTCTGAAGCTAAGCGTGCAATTTCACCAATATTCCAAGAAAATTAAGCTCTTTCATTGATGGCAGGCCTGTCAAATGGTTTATTGGGCTACACGTCTTATTCGTATGAGGAAATCCAACTTCTTGTTAGGTTTGCTTCCAACTTAGAATGGCCTCCTACTTCAAATGCCAAATGCCGGGCAGGAATTTGAATCAAAAGGGCTTAACAGCAAATCCAAAATTTAAATTAAGTATGATAAACATCAAAACGCTTAGGTAATCTTTGATTCTCTTTCCTATTTTAAACTTATTATGTAATCCATCTTTATCCGCTTAAAATATGCCAAGGTAATCTACTTATATAATATACCTAGATGAGGTTTAGTCCTTTTTCGGTGAAGCATGCTAAGGTAATCTAAGCTAAGTAGCACTCACACTGACAAGACATTCATTTCATTCTGTACAATCACACATCCATCCACTCGTGTCTAGTTCTATACCGTGTATAATATATTCATTTAGGCTGGGTTAAATTAGTGAAAATTTATATTCTTTTGTTTCCGGATTAAATTCGGGAGAGAAATTCCTTTGGCAAAATTTTTGTTTTTGTAAACAAATTTCTATTTTTTTTGTTGGGGAAGTAGATTTGAAACATAATTTGTCTCTAAAATAAGAATCAGGCCAATTTATCTTTATTTTTTCTCTTCTTTCTTCTTATTCTTCTTCTTCAACGCCACTGCCACCACTCTTACTCAATTCCACAAGCCCACCACCATAGGCGGTGAGCCTCAGCATAGCCATGGTTGGGTTAGGCATGGCTGGGCCTAGACCTAGGCTAGATCTAGCGAGGTTGAGCCGTATTGGCGGCTGGGCAGCTCACCTAGCCAAGGCTTGGCCCAACCTCGTGTGGCCAAGGGTCCACAATGCTCGGATGAAAGATCATAAATTTTTTACTATTTTTTAATTTCAAAAAAATATTAAAAAAAAAAAAAACAGAAGAAGACTATAAGTAGAAGATAAAACCAAAAATAAAGTTGCCCCACACACAGCTAACAACTCAACAACTCAAGGGTCTCAAAAAAGATGAAATAAAAATTTAGTATAGCCATTATTTTTTTTTTATAATTTTGAGGGTGTTTGTTTTTCCCTCCACAAAAGAAAAACCAAGTAGAGAAAACTTTCTACATGGCCATGAGCATTCGTTCACAATGAAAGAACACGATGAGGTAGAAAGAAAATTAAAGTACATATGCATGTTATTTCCTGGATGATGAGGTATCAATGAGGTAGAACGAAAATTTTAAAAAATAATTATTATTGTTAACCAAGGAAAATAATTTGTGGTAAAGTCAAGATACACTTGGACAAAAAAAAAAAAAAATTCTGGAACCTATTAATATGCTAGGCCCATAAACTCCAATGCTCAAATTGGAGCAAAAGCAATTTGCTTAGCTTTACATCATACATCTATTTGGTAGGCTTGCATATATTGAGTACATCTAATAATAATACATGAATGTGACACTGGATCTATAAGTTTTTGAATGTCATCAATAAATTGATCCAGTAAACTTGTAAGTGGATCATATAATTAGACACTAAATGAATCAATGGTTTTTACAATTTTTTTTCTAATCAATCTAATTCCGGAGCCAGTCATGAAAATGGAAACACATGGCCAAAAACAACACAACCAATTTCACAACAGCAACTCGCCATCCTCAGGAATAGCAACTACCTCTAGACGATTAAAAGTCGCGAAGTGATCCCACAACAAAACAAGAGACAATTCGAGAACACAGCCAGGTAGTAGCACAATGCCAACTCATTTTTAAAAAAAAAGAAAGAAAGAAAGAAAGAAAGAAAAAGAAAACCCAACTTGTCGAGCAGGAGACCGGTCTTACCTTTCCCGAATTCGCCGTCTTGTCTCACCTTGAGGCGGCAGCCCTCCCGCGAGGCCAAAAGCTGGTCAAAGTAATCCTGAACGGACAACATTTCAGGCAGCCATCGAAACCGAAACCGAAACCGAAACCGAAAAGGCGGGAGATAAAAAAAAAAAAAAAAAAAAAAAAAGCAGAGGAAAAAATGCGAAATCTGCTCGACCCTATCGCCGTCACACTCGATACTCTCGAGTCTCCACCGAGCATCCCGCCCGCAACGCGAAAAAACACGGGGCGGTCGCATGGCGAAGATGGGAATGCGAAGGGACGCGAAAAGCGGACTCGTTCCTTCTAATCGACGACTGCAACAACTTGCTCGTTCGTAAGAAGGATCGATTTCGCGAGAAGGAGGGCGGCAATTTCAGGGAAAGAGCTAAAGCAGAGAGATGAGAAGGAGCTGGACTGGAATTTCTACGACCCACTGGTTTTTTTTTTTTGAGACCGTCTTACATTTGTTTGCGATGGCGGCTTGTCTCAATATCGCAAATCAAAGTTTACAATGCGTTACGATGGACTTATACTTAATTACGTGACATGCTGTAGTTTTGTAGGGGACCCCTAAAAGATCATAGGATTGCCCGACTGGGACAAAAGCAAAAATAAAGAGGAAAGTGAGTGCTCGTGCGCGAGATACAACGAGCGAGAGGAAGAGAAGAAAGTGAGGCCAGTGGTCTTTATGGAAAAAATCAGAGAGCAATTTCAAACCCAATTTTCATAAAAGTCTCTCCTATAGTTAAATATTAGGGAAATAAAGAAAAATGGACTAAAAAGTACATTTTAACTTAACCAACTTTCTCTATCCATCAATCTCTATTTCATCAATCTCCTTCGATGGATTCCAATAGACCTTTAATCTATTAAAGATTAAGAGCCACTCCTATTCCTAATTGAATTGATTTAATTAATCAAACCCCAAACTCCAAACTTGTGAGTTCATGCTAAGTTTTAAGCTTAGTAAGCTAAATGTGTGGTTCAGAAGATGGCAACATTAATTAAATACTACATGCAATGCATGGTATCACTATGAAACTATTTAAAAGAACTTGAATTATGTAGGCTAAGGCCTAGTTTAATTCAAATACTTTAATATTCTTACTCAAATGCAGGTTGGACTTTACTCTAAGATTAACATATGAAAATATATTATAGAGAATGCAAATAGGGCTGGAAACAATTGAATTCAGACTGTGATGTGAAATTTTGTGAAATTACATCTAACTGTCTAAAAAATTTAAGCTAATAAATAGAAACAGGGATTAATTCAAGTACTGTTACAAAACAAACAACCCTGTAGGAAAGCTATAGTAGAATTAGCAAATACACCGAGGCAAGTACATATTTATTTCCCGCAAATCATCCATAATATCAAATGATCAACTGGAACTAGTGATTGGCCAAAAAAAAAAAAAAAAAAAAAAAAAATGAGGACGTGACACCTCCCCACATTTGGTTGTCGCAAGTAATCGGTCATTCGATTCACTAGCGAGCAGAAGTCCAGCCACCATTCTCTCCTCTTTGGAGTCATCCAGAAGGTATGTCTCAGTTCCCCCACCAATTAATATAAGCGAGACCAAGCTAGAAGAAGACGGAAAAGTAAATTTGGCAACACACTTTCTGAGATAAAGAGACGAAGAGAGGGACCGAGTAACAAAGTAAATTTGGCATCGCCAAGCCGAGGGAGTTTACCATCCGCCAAGGTCATAACACCTAACAGACATATGGAAAGCACTGAGGGTAAAATTATTAGCCCCGCCATTACGCTTGACCTAAATTCTGCCTTCTGGTAGTCCCTTTTCCATGTTGACCTGAGGAAGGATAACTTACACACGATCACCAAATTGCACAACAGAAAAGACATGATCATCGAGATGGACTTGTAAGATAAAAGCATCCCTGAGTTTCTCCTGTCAAGCATCGTAGCCATGCTCCAGTCTTCTTTGGAGGCTGTGTCCCAGCTGTCAAATTCTCCTGACAGTAGGAGTATCTGTCTCAAACATGCAATGATCGAGAGGATTGCCGACATCATACCGTTTATGCTGTGCTCCTGCACAAAATTGATCCATCTTGCTGAATTTTTTAGATCAATCCACATAATTCTAGCTTGTCTTGTGAATGAGTGCTAAAGAATGGCCGGCATGCAATGTTCAGAGGTGTTTGATAAGGAATATCGGTCGAAGAAGGCCTAGAAATAGGCTGCGCTGGTGATGGAAATTGAAGCTGAACACACACACACACACACACACACACACAGCTGAAGACCTAAGGTTTGATTTCCTTTTCGCCTCGTCTATTATTGAGTGCGCTTTATCTCGGGCTTCTGGCCTTTGTACAAAGGATAAAAAGAAGAAATCGTTGCCATATCGACAACGGGAAAGCATTCTGGAGTACTCATTTAAAGTGAAACTTTTACTTCTAAGGATGGCAGTGATTTGGGACTGATGAATGTACAATAATAATGATTGTGTTTGATTCCATGGAAATGATTTGGTACTTAATAATCCGCTGACTCATCAGTGAAATTGTCCTATTCATAATTTTCGCTAATGTTGGTAGGATTGAGAAACTTGGCAGTTGTTAATTTTATCACAGTGTTGATGGATGTATGCATTTTGGCAATTATGATTTTAGTAGTGAGTGATGGAGTTTGAGTTTAGATTGGAGAAATGAGAGAAATCTTTTTTTCCTTTTGCTTTACTGATGTAATCTTTTTAAAAGATACTTAATTCTTCTGGAGACCCAACAATTTCAAAAAACCTTAGATACCTTTTTTTGTTCATCATATATCAATTAGAAGAATTGCAAAGTTAGAAGATAATTGTATTGGTATGATTACGTAATGGACAAGTTCTTTTTTTTTTTTTTTTTTTTCGGTCATATGTAATGGACAATGTTCTGCTAAACCCAATTTCTATTGTTTTCAAATGTTTTTATCGTATCTTTAACAAAAAAAAAAAAAAAAAAAAAAACACACACACACAAATCGGAAATGGGTGCAGCACTTGCTAGTGAAAAGAATCAGATAATTAGCAATTTTCTCTTTTAAGAAAAAATAGAAGTAATTCACCAGTATTTCCAGTGACACGGGTTTCTTAGCAAGTAATAATGAAGAAGGGAATGTGTAAGAGAGATGAACTCTTAGACACGTCCTAGGGTAGGAAGGAATAAAATAGGGTTATTCGCACTTACCGTTCCATTGACCAACCTGAGAAACCGCAATCTGCTTTGCTCTCTAGATATCTCCATATTCTCTTGATGAATAATTTCCCTCCCAAAATTTATCACCCAATCATGCATCCACACTTTGCCATGACCAAGAATCTTGATTAAGGACTTACTGACAAGGGCGTCAATTTCAACTTTCAACTTTCAACTTTCGCACAACCTTTCCGGATATACACTGCATCGGTTTTTTTCTTGCTTAGAAAGATACTTGCAATGTGGAGGAAAATTTGTTTATCCCCATATTCAAGTCCCTCATATATTAACATTAATTTCTGTTGGGCTCTTTCCAGAGCCACTTCATTGATTGAATTCTGTCGAACCCTTTTCGAGAGGCACTTTCCTCATTGAATTCTCTACTAAATACGCACATTTCCTCATTGAATTTCCTATGAATGACACTTCCCTCGTGAACTCTGTCGGACGTTTTTGAGATGCGCTTCCTTCAAATTCTTTGGTTCACTTTCCCAATTTGCTTCAAGTCTTATAGAGTCCAAGCAATCCTCAATACCTTCCAAGAAAGGCAAGTCCCTCACCAGTCGTGCTTGCTCTTATCTTACTACTGTTGTCCCGGATAGATCCAACTCAGTCAATGACTTCAACTCCTCCAAAGCATCCGGCAGCGAACAATTCGCCAAACTTAAGTACTCAAGATCCGCTAGCGCCCTTTGATTGTGCTCGGAAGTTCAACTAATCCCGTATCCTCCACTACTAGCCTTGACAAAAGTCTTAGATTGCGGATTGAGTCTGGCAAATAACAAATGCTGAAACCCTGGATCAAGATGACCTGTGTCTCAGGGCATTTAGATAACCAATTTGCCAGGGCAACCCTTTGCCGCTCTAGTTTTCCAATTGAGTGATCAATTTGTACCAAATTTGGAAGATCTTTCCGAACCAATCTCTCCAAACTCATAAATTCTGAAAAACAAGGTGTTTTGATTAAGGACTTGGACCCACTATTTTCAAATACCTGCATGACAGCAACCGACTTAATCCAATCAGGGATTTAGTATGCATTGCAAAACAAGTGCATATCATCATATATTCATATAGTTATTTGAAAGATTAAATGAATCAGCTGAAATTGTACCATATTTTGCATTTGTCTATGATGATATTGCCTGAAAGCTTAAGAATGACTAAGTGATTCAACACAAACTTACAATTTTGCCAACAAAGCCATCTTAGCTTCCGCAAAATATCCTGGAAGTTGCCAGCAAAGTTCCCTCCATCCAATTTTAGAAACCTCGCGCTGGTGAGATCAGCAAAATATTTGCATGTAAAATTGTCTCCCAATCTCCTACTGCATTCTCTACTCCCCCATAAAATAATATAATATTAAAGTGTGTCCTTAAGCAATGAGTTGGGATCCATTAATTGTTAAATTCGATATTTCTTTATCACTTGAAAATGGGCATATCTGATGATTGTATTTATGCTTTTGCATGGAAATATATACTATTTCTTTGAACTAATATTTCTAATTATATTACATATTCAGACTATAATAAAGTCTGTATTTGATTCTGCGATAGTGATGTTTGATAGCTAGTAATCCACTGAATGACCTATTTTCAGATTTTGCTGATGTTGAGTAGAATCGAGGAATCTTTTAGGTTAATTTTATCAGAGTACACAGCAAAAGCGGATGATAAACTTTCCTGATCATAAGTTTAGCAGTGAATTTTGATGAAGTTGATGTTTGTAGACTTTGGTGCAAAAGAATAATTTCATGGTATAATTTGAGGTTTAAAGGATTGTGTATTCAATATTTATGGTTTAAGTTGTCAACTAGCAATTTCAAGTTTGGAATCTAGAGTTGTGAGAGTTATGAAATTCACTTGTGGCATTAACTCAATAGAGAGTTAAAGGAAATGTGACCCCACTTACTAAATTTCTAGCAAACTTTTGGAAAGAGAATTTATTTAATTTCATGGGACATTGCTAATTACTAATGTAACCTTTTTTAAAAAGTACTTTTTTTATAATATCCTCAAGTTCCACCTTTTTTTTAAATTGAGTTCCACCTTTTTGACAAAACCTTAGACATCTTTTTGTTTTGTTGGAATGTGAATTATCTAGATAGAACAAGATAGATTTTGCTAATTTATATAAATAAGAAAAAGCGTCATCATATATCAATTGAAAAAAATAGTAAAGTGAAAAAGATAAATTGGATAGGTATGATTATGTAATGGTTCAAATGGTCTTTTAAACCCAATTCTATTATTTTCAGATACTTTTATCTAACATAATTAAGCAAAAATGGGTGCACTATTTATTGATGAACAAAATCAGATATTTACCAAATTGCTCACTTAACAAAAATCATAGTCAATACACACGTTTTCCTATAGCCTGCAATAAATGAAGAAGGCAATCTGCAAGAGAGATGAACTCTTATATGCGTAGGAAGGAATAAAATAGGGCTGTTCATACTTACCTTTTCATGGGCCCTCTCAAGAAACCAAAATCTGCTTGGATCTTCAGGTTTCCTCATATGCTCTTGAGGAACAATTTCCCTTCCAAAAGCTTTTAACTCATCCTGCATCCATATTCTATTATGGTCAACAATCTTGATCAAGGACTTGCCAATAAGAACCTCAATTTCAAATCTGAGGCGAAAGCCTGAGTCTTCCCACATATACATTGGAATAGTTATTTTCTTGTTAACAAAGAAACATGGGATATCCAATACCCAGAAAGCCCATATTCAAGTGCATCATAACTAATTTTTAACCTCTGTTGGACCTTTTTGTGAGGCACTTTCTTCAGCTGATCCAGTGTGCTTTATCCATCCACTCTGCTTTGCTTTGGCCACGGAGATGTGAACCTATCACCTCAACGGCCAATGGAAGTCCTCGGGTGAATTCAATGACTTCTTTTGAAAGATGGTATAGATCAGGTGGAGCTGAATATGTGTTGAAAGCAAGCTTGTTGAAAAGTTGAAGAGCATGATCCAAATGCATTTTCTTCATTTCGTATGGAATAATTTTTGTAGACCTTGTTGAGATATTTTCCTCAAATCCTTCCACCTTGATCCTAGAAAAAACACTCTTACTTGTGGTTGTTATGATGATCCTACTCCCTGGACCCCACAAAGTACAATACTTTGCTAGTTGCATAGATTGATCATTTTCATCCATGCCATCAAAAACAAGCAAGACTTGTTTGTCAAGGTAACATTTTTCTGATCAAATTGTTCCCTTCCTGACAGTCAAAGGTTTGGGGAAGTAAGAAATGGAAAAGATCCGCTAGTAATTTTTTCTGAAGTTTTTCATTGCCAAGGTCTTGGATGTTTGAAAGGAAGGAGTGACCTTCAAATTGAGGAGAGAGTTGATTGAAGACTGCATTGGCAAGCGTTGTCTTTCCCATGCCGCCTATCCCATGGATTATGACACATCCCACATCACTAGTACAATAAAATTTAATAGTCTCTTTATGTCCTCTACACAATTATCAATTCCAACTAGATGGGCGGGCAAATCTCTTTTTGTTGTATTGATCTTCAGCAATACATCCTTATCAATATCCTGGATAACCTCACCACCTTGCCTCTGCCATATTCATTGCACACAAGACTATACATAAGCAATTAGAATTTCAAATAGAAGCAAATAATTTATCACCAGCATGCCCACATGTATAATCCACATGGTCCTCACAATGTATGTACATAAATCAATGTATGTACATAAATCGCTCTTTCTACATGTACCAAATAAGGCTTCTCTTACAAGGGTGGCCAGTATTGCCCCTAGAGAATTTATCTAAACAGTTTGAAGAAGATATTTGTTTTGTTTGAACCAATCACTAGAGTTTCCATTTGGGAGTTTATTAGCATGTAGATAGTCTGAGCCTAATAGTACAAAATGATGTATACAAACCTGTGTGCTTGTGGGCGCTCCTCTTCCAATACACCACTGGTCAAGGCCTCCTTCCATTGCTTCACTTCAGTGCAGCCAAGGTCCTCCTCATGCTTTGTTAGGGCGCTTTGGTACAGCTCCGTTTCAACCTTAACATCCCCAGGCCCCTCCGTTTCCCCAGGGATTGGCCATAGGCACCGCCGCCTGCTTGAAGCATAATCTTTGGAGAAAATAGGAATGTATATTTGGGAGTTTTCTACTGCTCCTAAGATCGCTGAGATCTTTTCTCCCGGCCGTAACTCTTGGTCATCCCTGAAAACGCGGATTCCACTGTTTTTCATGAACAAATAGAGGCAATCTGCGAATGTGTGGAATGTGTCGCGGGTGTCGGGTCCTCCAAAGCTCAAGAACACATCGTAGTCGCCACCAGGTGCAGTTCCTGAGTTGGCCTCTTCGTTCGCCATGTAACGGCCCAGATTGACGCTACGGGTGACTTCTTCTTTTTTTTTTTTTTTTTTTGAGGAGGTGCTTGAGGAGATTTCTACGGCCAGAGAGACACGATCAAGATGAGTAGCGACTTCCACTCTTCCTTTCCGCTTAGGTCGCTCATCGAAGCCTCGCTCGACCCTAATACCTGAGCACTTCACCCACGTCGAGGATCCGAATACAGCGACGGCAAGGGATCCGATCGCAGGAGGATGCTTCTGAGGAACTCTCCAGGAGCGTGGCGGTCCTCGCGATCCGCGTCCTCAGCCGAGGGCGGCACGTGCGGCGTGAACCCTGGTTGGGAGGAAAGTCTCAGGTTGAGTGTTACGACTCGAAAAGGAGCGAAACCCCTGTGAGAGAGAGAGAGAGAGAGAGAGGGGGGCAGAGAGCTTTGCCGGTTCTCCTCGGCCTCCCACGAATTATCATCGTAAAAACAGCAATAGCTAGGGAATATCGAGACACCAGAGACGATAAGTTCTATCAAACTCTTTCCAATGTCCTAATAATCATAACTTTCCATAAGTAATTGTAAATAATCCTAGTCATTATAAATTTCTCTTTTCCTTTTTATTTTGTAACTTATTTCAGCAGTCGCCATAATCCTTAACAATTTGCAAGTTTAAGAAATCCATTGGACACTGTCGATAATTTGATAATTATTTTTCCTCTTCTTCTGTAAAAGCCCATTGACGTTTCAATAATTTTTCTCTCCTAACTAATGTCTCTATTGCTCGGGAATGGTTTTGTTCCCATACGACACTAGAAAAATTTTCCTGTGAAGAAAATTAGCTTCTTCCAATCACTCATGCTCAACAACGTTGGTCCGATAGCGCCTGCACTTGCCGGTTCAAATGTAATCCAATATGCTGTTGTTGATCTTGTGGAAGAGCAACATGGAGAGATGGGATATCCCCCAAAGTTCAGGGGAGCTTGAAGTTCAATTTCAGTCCGTAATATGTTTGTTATGTTAGGATTAGCTTTCTGCTTTCTGCTCCGCGTGGATCAATGTTTTCCCCTCTTCATTCTCGTCCGCCAAAAAAATGACACCTCCCTTTATGCACGATGGAGAGAACAAGAAAACTCTTTTGTTTTGAACAAAGTTCTGGGTCGCTTGGATTTTTATTTGGAATGTGGAAAAAAAGTCCTAGATACGGTATGCAGAATACACTACTCTTTTTCTCGATGGGACTCGGATAACAAATTCAAATTTTTTGGACCTTCCCATAAGATTGGAGGGCTTGGATTAAAAGTTAACATCGAAAGCCCCCTGCAGGCCAAAGGGCAAAGCTAATAAAACCGTGAGATGCCATTAAACCTGATAAATAAATAAAAAAAACTGCAATGGAGTACCTACACAGCATTGCAAAATCGAATCTGTCACCTCATAAATTTTTATTTTTTTTGGCACTCGGGAAAAGAGAAAGGAGCTGGTCCATGCATCCATGCGGGGCCTCCATATCCCTATCCACAAATCAAAATCGAATGGACAGAAAAAAAAAAAAAAAAAAAAAAAAAAAAAAAAAAAATTTACAAGATGAAAACTCGTTGAAGATAGAAGATCGTCGTCGTCGTCATCCATCAAATGAAAAGAAAAAGCCATAGAAAAGCCCATTACCGACTACCCCCGATAACCGACGCTCCACTCTCACTCTCTCTCTCTCTCCGCAGGGGCATGAGAGATCCTCTATCTGCACTGCGACCGACAGACGCTCCCACCACTTCGCACATCGCACCGAAGATACAGAAATCACAGCACACCAAAATCGAAACATTCGATGAAGAAACCAAATCGAAACCGAGAGAGAGAGAGAGAGAGAGTACCTAAGAGAGCTGATTGATGGCAGACCGACAAAGGTGAGGCCGCGACCCCTGAGACCGAGAGAGAGGCTTCAAGCGATAATTGAGAGAGAGAGAGATCGAGTGGCGCTGCTGGAGAGACTCGACAGAGAGACCAAATCTGAGAAAGCGCTCAATAGACTATGGAGGGAGAGAGGCCAGACATGAGGAAGTGAGTGAGAAATGAGAAGGAAAGAAGTGAGAAAGTTTCTCTGAGAGACTGGACTTAAAAAGAGTAAAGGTTTCATTTTGTACTGGTTGTGAGCCGGTTGTGGCTGTTGGCTATCAGCCTATCACAATCTAGATAAGCAAATCTTTCAACCAATCAAAGTCTCCGAGAAAATGTACATTGCTTAGTACAGAATCTTCCTTGAACGTAATCTGCACTTTTTCTCACCTAAATATGTATTACATTTCTAAGAAATTAGAATAACCACTCTTTCAAAACACACAAAGTACATGCCAAAAAAATGTATGGTGTCTAACTCTATAGCTCCCAGAAGGTGGATATTTTGCAAAAGGGTATTTGAAGAACTGCTGTCTATGAAACGAATGCAACATAAATTGCAAATAGCAATTCCAAAAATACATTACAGTTAACTAACCTTGAGTGAGGAAAGGGCTCACGGCAAACTTTTATTGGAACATTAGAGACAGGATCTTTTGCATCTAATATGTACCAAAACTTTGACCTAAATTATTTTACCAAAATTTATCAAGTTTTTATTTTTTTGCTCAGAAGAATACAAATTGATTAAATTTACAGAGTTGGGGGTGGTGTCGTGCGGTGACGAGAGGTGACCCATTTGGACTTTAAAAAAAAAAAAAAAAAATTTATTTAATAATTTTTTAAAGACCCGCAGGCTTTTCTCCCGCCGCAGCCGCATGAAACGAAGCCGCCGCCCCAGGTGGGGTCCACGCCCCAGGTGGGGTCCACGACGGTCACCGTCACCCTTCCTCTCTTTCATCAGGCGCGTGGAGTTGCCTCTCTCTCTATCTCCTAAATTTCTTTTTAAAGAAGTAAGTATCAATTTAAAGAATCAGTGAATAGTAATTTTAACACAATCCTAACTTAAACACTTCATCCAATTTGCCAATTTTGCCTGTCCCCTAGCTCATACTATCTAATTAGGTACTAGAGGCACCCATTTTAAATTTACCCAAAAAAATTTAATTCAAACTTGTTCCGTGGAGTTCATCAAATTAAAAAATAAAATGATTAATTAAAACTAATGCTAGTTTAATCAATTAGTTAGTGCTAGTCTTATTTTGAAAATATCCAATGCTCTATGCTCAATACACACGGGAGAAATAAATTCATGATAAGTACCTCAAAAGTAAAAAAAGTTACTGGTACAAAATTTTTAAATAATCAAAGAAAAGAAGATAATTATGATGATTGAAAAACCTATGGTCTCTATGTAGTTTAGTCTCTTCTTTTTCCCTTTACTTGCTTAATCAAAATAAATTGTTTACTGGAGTTAGTTTTAATTCAAAATAGTTTAGTTCTTCCCTCATTTACTTTTTGTCCACTTATTAATCAAAATAAAAGCATCAAATAAAAAATAAAATAATTAGTTGGAGAGAGAAGTATAATAGCCCAGAAAGTACCAATTGAAACAAAACAAAATAATTAAGATTTCCGTATCTTCACCGCCCTAAGCAACCCCACATACTTTAGCAAAGCTAACCAACCTTACCTAAGCTAACCAACCGAAGTGGGTTGATTAAGTTCCTAAAAAATAATAATAATAAGTTAATGATCTTTAATAATCCTCATCCAAGCTCCAAACATCTATTTTTAGATTAAGTTCCTAAATAATAATAATAATAATAAGTTAATGATCTTTAATAATCCTCATCCAAGCTCCAAACATCTATTTTTAGAGGGTTTGTTTTTCCCTCCGAAAAACTTGAGTTTAACAATTGGGCACCACATGGAATC
Source organism: Eucalyptus virginea (assembly GCA_014182375.1). Lineage (NCBI taxonomy): Eukaryota > Viridiplantae > Streptophyta > Magnoliopsida > Myrtales > Myrtaceae > Eucalyptus > Eucalyptus virginea. Next base: position 11,100,266 of record CM024524.1, on the reverse strand, counting down.
GGCATCGGCATGGGCATGTCAATTTACCAAAAAATTAATTAAAAATAGTTACTCCCTTTGCTTTACATCTTATCCACTTATTAATCAAAATAAATTCATCAAATTAAAAAAATAATTAATTAGGAGATTCATCAAATGAAAAAAAAAAACTATTCATCATCATCTTGCATTATTATAGTTTTTGTTAGTAAAGGTAGCGTTTTCTCTTTATTTTGATTACTTCTCTCCCTAATTAGTTATTTTAGTTATTCTATCTTTTTAGTTATTTTTTTAGTTGATGAACTTATTTTACTTCTCTCCTAATTAATTTTTTTTGGTAAATTTAAGGAGATGCCCCCCAATGTTCTATGGGATTTCATTCCAACAAAACTCAAGTAAAGATTTATTTTGATTAAACAATAGACGAAACTAAAGGTTTTTCATCCTTTGTTTGATCATCATTATCTTCTTTGTATGAATATTCATAATTTGTATGGTTAACTTTTTTATTTTTTATTCTGAAGAACTTATTCTCCTGAGGGTTGAGAGTTAGCTAGGTGGGGCTTGCTCTTGGTCAAGGTAAGTTACATAGACCATTGCCATTATGAAAATCCTATAATTATTTTGTTTTGTTTGAAGAATTCATTTGATTTTGATCCAATTATATGCATAGTTTTTGTAAGTGTAAGTAAAGAAGAGTAATGGTCTTTATTTTGATTACTTCTCTCCCTAATTACTTTTTTTTATTTGATGAATTTATTTTTCTCTCCTAATTAATTTTTTTATTTGATTATTTGATGAATTTATTTTGATTAATGGTGGACAAATGTAAACCAAAGTAAAGGGGACTAAACAAGAGTAAACTATTTTGAATTAATTTTTGGGGTAAATTTAACAAGGAAGGAGACTAAACATAACATGCCATGCCTATGCCCATTCCCATGCCTGTGCCCATGTTTAAACTCGAGTTTTCTGATTTGTTTTTTTAGAATGGATAGATTTATTTTGATTAAAGAAGAGGGAAAAACAAACTAAACTAAGAGACTAGACTAAATAGACCATTTCATCTTAAATAGACCATAGATCACCATCATTATCTTGTTTAAGATCATTAACTTTTTTTTTTTTTTTGGAACTTATCATGAATCCACTTATTTCTCCCATAATTATTTTGTCTCATTTCAATAATTATGATAGTTTCTCTTTATTTTTATTTTGATTAATCTAGTTTTGTCTCTCCCTAATTTGATTATTTGATTATTTTATTTGATGAATTTATTTTGATTAATAAGTAGACAAAAAGTAAACTATTTTGAATTAATATTCTTGGATAAATTTAAGGAGAGGTCATGCCCAAATATAAAACTGAAGTTTTTCTAAGTAAACAGATTTATTTTGATTAAAACTAAACTAAGAGACTAAACTAATTCAAGCTTCCATCATCATTATCTGTATCATTAACTTTTTTATTTTTTATTTTGAGGAAGAATCAACTTATTTCTCGGTGGGGTTTGCTTGGCTTGCTTGGCGTTGGTCACTTAAGTGTAGAGCATTGGAGCATTGGGATTTTCCCATAATTATTTTGTTTTGCATAGTTTTTGTTAGTAAAGAATAGTAATGCTTAGTGTTCATAGTTTCTCTTTTATTATTTTATTATTTTATTATTATTATTATTATTATTATTATTATTATTATTATTATTATTATTATTATTATTATTATTATCATTATCATTATTACTTCTCTCCCTAATTACTTATTTTATTTTTTTATTTGATGAATTAATTTTGATTAATAAGTGGACAAAAGTAAACCAAAAGTAAAGAGGACTAAAGCTGCGTTTGGTTCTTAGGAAAATTCAAAGGATTTGCAAAAGCCTTTGGTAAGGAGAAAAATTTAAGTCCGTGATTAATATTAGTTTTTTTTGTTTAAAATTGAAAAAAAAAATAATGTATGCAAATTTGTAAATATAAATTTTGACAATAATACTAAAAAAACCAAATACATATATATTAAAAAGACTCAACCCAGAATTTTTTTAATTTTTATTCGTTTAAAATTGAAAAAAAAAAAATGTATGCAACTTTTTAAATATAAAATTTGATCAAATACATATATATAATTAAAAAAACAAATGTATATGCTAAAAAAAATCAAATATTTAAATTTTTTTAAAAGACCAAAATATATTTAATTTTTTTAGCATTATTTTGGCATTTAAATAAATAATAAGGAGGGAAAAATCAAAGTTAGTCCCTAGGCTCTACTTCAAAATGGTGGGTATCATTTTCCCAAGTTGAGCACTTTGGACTTTGGAGGGAGAGAGGGCCTAAACCAAACAAAACCGAAGGCACCACCACCAAAAGCCCAAGCCCCTAAAGAGTAAACTAACCCGGTCCTAGGGTTAGGGTTAGGGGGGTACGGGTTGGTCTAGGGGGCCGGACCAATCACCCCATCTCATCTTCTGCTCTGCGCGCCGCTCTCTGCCTCTCTCTCTCTCTCTCTCTCTTCTGCTCTCGGCAACAAAATCCCCAAATCAGTCTTTTTCGCCTTTCGGCTACCTGAAAAAGTTGATATATTCAAAAAAAAGTATATATATTTTTAAAATTATAAGAAAAGGAGTTTGTTAAAAAGTCATTTCAAAATTTGAACTATAATTATTTTTAATTATTTTTATTTAATTAAAAAAGAAGAAAATTAATATTGGAACGATCTGGGAAAGTCTAACAAAACGGGCCTGTCACATTGGTTTATAGAAACAAATACCTTATGAGTATAAATACTGATATACCATTTTGTCATATGTCATATGATAAGTTAGAAGTAGGATTAAATGGGTAGCAAGAGCAATCCATGGTAAGCTTACCAAAACAACTTGGCATTCCGGGGGCGGAAGAAGAAAGCATTCGCAAGAAGAGGCTGAAGAAGAGGCAGAAGAGGCCGAGCCCAGAGAGAGAGAGAAATTTGATGAGAGAGAGAGAGAGAGAAATTTGATGACGGCAGTCCAAGAAAATCAGTCTCTAAAATCAGTCTCTAGTAGGGATATAGATAGTTGCCTTAGAGGGCCAAAATAAGGTATAAGGTCTAACTAGATTGATTTTTCTTATAGGGAATAAGGATCCTCGAGGTAGGTACCGATACCCATCCAGAGGTAGGAAACTGAATAGTTTCCTGTCCTAAACGCTAAACTTATTCAAGGCAAGCCCGGTCAATACAGCAAGGAAGATTTGGAATAGTTTCCTGTGCTAAACGCTAAACTTAAACGCTAAACTTATTCAAGGCAAGCCAAGCTCTCCGGTCAATACAGCAAGGAAGATTTGGAACCCCGACGGCATGGACATCTTACCACTATCTTGATCATATCATCCCATCTCTCTTCTAAAATACTTAAAGGCCTAGATACAAGCATCCAAACAAGAGTTAATACCGTATGGGCTACCATACGTGGGTCCGAGCATACGTGGGTCCGACGAGCATACGTGGGTCGGTCTGGGTTGACGTGTGGGTCGGTTGACGTGGGTTGACGTGGGTCAACCACGGGTTGAGGATCCTAATAGGGCTTAGGATCCTATTTATAGGGCTTTAGATGCTACTTAGGTATGACATGCTTGCCATGCATCTTCCAAGCCAAAGAAGAGAGGAGAAGAGAGGAGAAATGGACCTCGGAGAGGTCGGAGGTCCTATGCTTTCAATCCTATGCGATATGCGATCCGTCTCCGGTTGGACCACAAAAAAAGACTATTTTCTGACCAAAAAAAGGATTTTTCCTAATAAAATAGAATTGACCTCGGTGTCGGTGCATTATACTTCATTATACTTCATTATACTTCATATCCTCATTAAATGTCTTACCACAACAAACAACAATCAACAATTTGACATTCTTTGACATTCCCAACAATTTGACATTCTTTGACATTCCCAAGACCAAGAGAATATACCCGAGATGATCGAAGGCAAGTGCCGAGGCGCCTAACAGCGCCTGTTGAGGGGAAGGCGCCTGGCTTTCGAGAAATTGAAATTTGATGAGAAATTGAAATTTGATGACATCGCATGTGCGCATGTGCACAACTTGGCATTCGGCATTCGGAAGTACATAAACAAATACCCTTGATAAAGAGAGAGATCAAGGAGAAATTTGATGACGCGGTTAGGTCCAAGGAAGTCGAAGAAATCCAAGAAATCGATCCACCTGGATGGGGGGTTGGGTTGAGGGTCCTATTTATAATAGGGCTTTGGATGCTACCTTCACGGTATGTGTCTCCTCGATGCGATGCGATTTGGAGACCGACCGAGAGACCGACCGAGAGTAAAGATATTTGGTTCCCTTCTGTGGACCCGGGCTTTTCCGCGCCTGGGTTCCTTCCTTATTATAAACGAGCCTGGGATCCTTCCTTATTATAAACGAGCCTACGGCCCCGCATCTTATTCCACCAAAAAAAAAAACTACTCATAATTTTCTGACCAAAAAAAAGCATTTTTCCTAATAAAATAGAATTGCATATGAAAAAAAAGGCAAGTATACAAAATTCCGACCTAATTATCATCCCAACTAAGTTTTGGCAAAAGAAAAAGAAAATAAAAACAAAAGAAAATAAATTCATAAAAGAAAAAACAAACTTGAGTTTTGGCAAAACTCGTGAAAACAGTTTTAATCTTTTTATCCCAATGATCTGATCCTTGGGTAGGGGGTAGGGATAGCTGGGCAAAAGACATAAACATGAGTTAAAACTCTACGAAAGTAGCTAGAGAGTTTTATCGTTTTATCCATAAAAGAAGCTAATGAAGCTAATGTTCTAGATTGGGTAATTGGGTAGGGGATAGCTTGGGATAGCTTGGCAAAAAAAAAAAAAAAAAAAAAAAATTGAGTTAGTTTTATCCCAACTAAGCTCTACTACTACGAATGTGTCGTAGATGTGTAGAACATTGGGTACCGCACCCTAAAACATTGTAGTTGTAATGTTGCAGAACATCTGGGTAGGATAGGGATAGCTTGGCAAAACACATGTTTAGAATATAAAATATGTTTAGACATGTTGATGAGTTTTATCCCAGTTGAGCTCTACATGGGTGGGTAGAACACTGGGTAGATTAGGTAAAAAACAAGAAGCGAATGTAGAACATGTGGTAGGGGATAGCTTGGCAAAAAGTTTTGAGTTAGTTTTATCCCAACGAGCTCTACCAATGTGGTAGAACATTGGGTACGGTGGGTACGTGGGGTACATGGGTACGTGGGGTACAGCTTGGGCTTGGCAAAAGAAGATAATTTAGTAATGAAATAAATTCATAAAAGAAAAAAGCTAATGTAGGGCATAGGGGATAGCTTGGATGTTAGTGAGACATGTTTATGTGTTTATGTTTATGAGTTTTATCCCAAGTAAGCTAATGTAGAAGAATGCGTACCGCATAGCTTGGATATGTTTAGTAATGAAAAAAAAAAAAAAAACTTGAGTACGGCAATTTATCCAAAAAAAATTAATTCCAAATAATTAACCTTTTACTTTTATTTTGGTTTTAAATCAAAATAAATTCATCAAATAAAAAATAAAATGATTAATAACTATTAGGAGAGAAATTTAATGGCATACCAAAATGAGATTTTTACCTGACCTACCTGAGAGCAACCGACCAGCTCCAACGAAGCTAACCGAAGCTAACCCACGAACTTGGCTAACCTGAGAAATAAGTGGATTCAATCCTTAAAAAAATAAAATAATGATCTTTAATAATGGTGATGCATGAGTTTAGGTTGTTATATCTATGGAGCATGCCAAACTAGTTTACTCTTCTTTAAGTACTGGATAAGCCCCACATAGCTAGGGGTGAACTGTTGTTGGGGGGTTGTCACAGAAGGGTTCTGGTGTGATTCTGGTGTGAGAGGTTGGTGAGTGGGTTGGGTTAAGGTTCCACCAGGTTCTTTTGCATTTGCATTGGATTGGAGTGAGATGCCTCATGAGATAAGATGTTTGGATTGTGCAGAAATTAAATTAAAAAGGTAAGCCCAGATAAAATAATAAATAATCAAGTACCCTTGTGGCCATGAAAATGAAAGAAATGAAAGAAAAGAAATGCAAGAGAGGAAGAATGAATGAAGAAAACAAGGAACTCATAGTTGACCAATGTGAGCAAGTACTCCAATTATGCATACCTTCAAATTGCCTTCAAATATTCTTTTAGAATGGAAAATGTGAAAGTAAAAAGCATATAAGAGTTTGGTAAGGAAAGGTAAGGAAAGTTTTGGTAGTTGGAAGCCCAAATAATTCGGTCCTTGATAGTTGGTCCTTCATTGGTCTTTCATGTAGGGTCCTTGATAGTTGGTCCAATGAGCTGCTGATTTTACATCCTAATATTTTGCATCTAATAGACAACTAAATAAATAGTTTTCTACCTAATATTTACATCCTAATAGACAACTAAATAAATAGTTTTCTACTATAATTTGGTGATTAATAACTACCGTTACCGGGTTGGAAGGTTGAAACTGTGGGGTTTTTTTTTTTTTTTTTTTTTTTTTTTTTTTTTTTTGGGAAAACTGTGGGTGTTGCTCCAGCAGCAAGGAAAAGAACTGAAAAAAAAAACTGAAAATAGAAAAAATGCGGAGGAAAACCCACTGTCTCGTCATCCCTCAGCCGGTAGGCCCCGGCCGGAGTCTCCAAGGCGTCCCGCGTCGCCCCCGACCGGATAGGCAAGCGGCGAGCAGCCTCCACCCGGGGGACGAGCGGCGTCCAACGGCGGCGTCGACGGCAAGCGGCTGAGCGGCGAGGCGAGCGAGGGGTGACGGCGTCGAGCGGCGGCGTCGACGGCAAGCGGCTGAGCGGCGAGGCGAGCGAGGGGTGACGGCGTCGAGCGGTGGCGTCGAGGGAGGTCCGGCGACGGCGACGAAGACACGAGTCTCACGGCACCAACGGCGGCACGGACGGCGCGGCGAAGACGGCGGCGGTCGCGGCTCAACCCACGGCCAAGGGGGGAAGAGCTCGGTTCTGGCGGAGGCGGTGGCGGTGGCGGTTCGGAGCAACGACGGCCCGGACGGCGGAGCGAGCGGCGGCAAGAGGTGGTGACGGTGGCTTGGGGACGACGGCGGCGGCGGCGAGGGGCGGCACGACAGCTCGTCGGGCTCAACGGCGAGACGGCTCGTCGGACGAGTGGTGGGTGGCGGTGGTTCGGACCAAGAGGTGGTGTGGTGAGTACTAGTAGGGCGTGGGGCGGCGGTGTGGCGGTGGATGAAGCAGCCAGCGAGAGGGGGAGGGTTCGGCCGAGAGAGGGGAAAGAGGAGAGGAGAGAGAAGAAAAAAAGTTTTGGGAGGGTTTGTTGGAGGAGTGACGTGATCGTGAAAAGAAAGAGAGAGAAAACGAAAGAGGAAGGGGAAATCACGTGCGGGAAGTGACGTGCTAGCATTTTTTTTTTTTTCTTTTTTAACTCTAACCAGCTCCGTTCCGGTTCCGGTTCCGGTTCCAAGGAAAAGGAACGGAACCGGAACTTTAGAACCGGGAAGAACCGGACCCATGCTGACTGCTCACCCAGTGTCTACCGCTTTCTTCGGGATTTTCCTTTTTTTGCTTCGGGAGCGAGGTGGCCACGACGGGACTCAAAAAACTCTCTTTTCTTGGCCCCATTTCGTCGCCTAATTTTAATTTTCTGTGAAATCGAAATTCTTAAGAATTATTTTATGGATAATATTTCTTTTGATATGATTTCTTTATTTTGCTCATTTAAAGAAAACCCATATATATACTTACGTAATTAATCAAAAAATTTGTTTTAGAAACATAAAAAATATCAAAGTGGCATATTTAACACTGTCTCCTTGTTAGATTAGATTATATAATTAATATGGTATGGCTATTATATTAAATTCTCATATTAGATTCATATATTGGTGGGCATTGGGGCATTCATGCAAATGCAAATTAGCTTCAAATAAGTGAAAATCCAATAAATTTCAAATTTGAAAGATTGACAAATCTTAATAATTTATTTCCTGCTATGTTAACAATTTATTTAAAGTATAGGTAATGATTGTCCAAGATGTTGGCATGGGGTTGGAATTTAGAGTATTCTTATGCCTCCCCCTCCCCGTGTAAGCTTATTTAAAAGAAGACTTCTGCTCGGCAAGTATCAAAATCTGCATTTCCCCTAAGTACAGGTCAGTCCTTGCGCTGGATTTTTCAAAAGGTGGAAGTTTCGTTGAAGCCATCTCCAAATTTTGGCAAACGCCTAAATGGGTATCTATATGAGCAACTTTCTAGCTCCACAAGGTCCACGCTCTCTTTATTTTTATGCATTACTTTACTTCATATGCACAAAGAAGGCAATTTAATCACAAATATGTTTTGTAGTGGACTGAAATTGTAACCCATGACTTTAACACATGCCTTAATCAAATTTTAGCTAGATCTCTTTTCTAGCTAAGTAAACCAGAGCCACAATATATATGCTATCGATCTTATGGATTATATAAGTATTAAGCCAAAGCTCAATTGAGTCATCCAATTACCACATTGCTGCTGAACTTGTCTCTTTTGAGGAATTGAACCTGTGATGTTGATCCTTTCCTTGAACTTGTTCGTACTTCTTTACTTCTTTATGGATAGCATTTCAATCATAGAAAAGCATAGTTGACCTTCATCTTAATAACCCGGAGATGCTATCCAATGATCCTCCAGTGCATTGGGTATTTACCGGACGTGTGGCTAAGTAGCCGTGGAGAACAAAATAATCTGGACTGTGTTGGCTGTTTTTGAGTTGAAATATATTCTGCTAATATGGCCTTTTGATTATCTAGGGTTGTCCAGTGTCAATCGAGGAGCTAGATAGCGTTTCTTGCAGAAAAATGGAACAAGAGGAAGCCGTGAGAAATATGCAAATTCTTCTTGACTTCTTGCATTGCTTGTGGAAGCAAAAGGTTGAAGAGTTGAATGAGGTTTGCTTTCACCTTGAATAGTTCTGCTGCTGTAGTCCTGCTGCTGCTGTAGTCCTGCAGCCTCTTGCTTATGAGGGGTAGTGGTTAGGTGAAAGTCCTTATTTATTTTCCTTGCTCAACATTTTTCTACCTTAGCTAAGTAAACAGATTTATCTTGCTTACTAAGAGACTAAACTAAATACACCAATACACAGATTTATTATCATTATCATTATCATTATCTTCTCTGCATTATTCAAAATTTATGTATGATTAACTTTTTTATTTTTATGAGAAACTTATGATGAATTATGCTCCTGGGGCTTGCTTGGCCTTCCTCAAGGTAAGTTACTTAAGTTTGGAGCATTTGGATTTTCCCATAATTATTTTCTTTTGTTTCATTATGCATAGTTTTTGTTAGTAAAGAAGAGTAATGAATAGTTATTATTTTAATTTGATGAATTTATTTTGAATTAATTTTTTGGATAAATTTAACAAGCAGACTAAACATAACATAACATTGCCATGCCGGGTGTAAAGGGTTCGGTTCCGTTTAAAAAAAATTTAAAAAAATTTTCGGAACCGAACCGAATGAACCGTTTTTCGGTTTTTAGCTTTCGGTTTTCGATTTTTTTTTTTTTTTTTTTTTCAGCTTTCAGAAATTTCGGTTCGGACGGGGGACGGCTTACCTTCTCTGTATGCTCCTTAAAAAATTATTAGATTAATCCCTTTATCCGATGCTCCAAAGAATCTTGACCCCAAAAAAAGCCCCTTCCAACAATGTTACAATAATAATGTTGGTACATTGCTGCTTTGTCATTGTGAAGTTCTTCAATGATACAATGTCGCAATGCTACTAGAAATGGTTAACAGCATCCATTTTTCTATCTGTTTTTGTTACTTTCTTAAAGTGTGCTTCCTAGTTTCTCAAAAGATGATGATGGAACCAGAACATTTTAACTCAAACCAATCACCAAAGAATCGTCCCCTTCTCCTTTCCCTGTATTTCGATGCTGAGATATTGCAATATACATCGAACATTCCAATCTTGTTCATTCAGTCAGCAACAGTTAACTTCATAATATGCCAGATCAGGATGCTGAGATATTGCAATATATAGCAATGAGGGTTTAAAAGTCGACTCCCATGACGTCACAAATTGTTGGTTCTAGGTTAGAACTTAGTTGTTACTCTTTGATATCCTGGCACTAATTGTATCGTCCATTTTTCAAGCCGTATCCCCTGAAGAAGAACTTGAATGATAACCATTTGAAATGGACCGGCAGATTAACTATATACCAGTTGAATCACTTCGCCTAGACGCAGACCCGATAACCAGCTACTGACAATGTAATTCATTGAGAAAACTAAAAGATCACACTTCTAAAATTAAGACCACTGAGCTACTAGGAACCATTTAGACTTTCTAATGTTTTGTTTTTACATCTGCACCGTGTCTTGGATAACACACGTTCAAATAAGTGAGCAGCGGATGCAAGTACATGACAATTTTTTTATACAGTCACAAACTCGTTCATGACATAGCATAGTTTGTATGGAGCAGGACATATCCCATCCTGGAAAGGCACACATCCCATTCTTGGTAATAAAACAGCAATCAAAAGAACGAGAACAACATGGGGATGTGATAAGTAAACGCTGATAACTAGGGAATAGCTGAATGGGCCAGAGAGGAAATACTGTTGAGAATCTGAATTATCATCCGTTGTGCATAATTTCCCCACAATATTAGTTCTATTGTGATCAAAAGTCAACCACCACCAGGATCATACAAAGATACAAAGAAGCATATGCTAGCACAAATATGTATAAAGAGGTGCATTTCCGCCAGACGACATACAGATTTCTATGTAAATGCCTCCTCGAATGTCACAGCTTGACCACACTCAGAGATCTCAGTGAGGAGAGACTACGACAAGTTGTAGAATAAAATGTGATGATCCAAAGAATCTGAGAAGCCTGCATTATTTGTCGAAAAATAAAAATAAGGTTTAAGACTAGCAATGCAATAAGAACTAACAGCTTGATCTTTCCTATTAGATATCCCGATCACTCTTCCAATCCAAAAAATGCGCACGCTGCTGTAAATGAGACAATTTAAATGAAAACAGCACTTACAACAAGAAAAGCTAAGACCCTGCACCAGACAAGAACAGTGTAGCTTTTTTTGGTCTTCAAAATAGAAGGATGGAAGGTCCACTGCAAAAAAATATAACCCATATCAGTTCATATTCACCACGAAAGAAACCAAACAAAGACTGGACTATACTCATGAACGACACCATCGACAACAACTAAACTAAAAGCTTCTTGCACTAGGTCAGTTTACTACAAAAGTTTTGTATGTAGTTAATGCTGGGCATGGTCAGAAGAACATTTGAAATTGTTCAGAGCTATTTCAGCATATTTCTATAGGGAATATGAGTGGCAAAAGGAGCAAGGGAATTAGTAATCTAAACTCTTGGTGGACATTGCCTCTGACCCAGCAATGCATTGCTCAAACACCACAGAGCACCTAATAGATTGAACATGTAAAAGGATCTCAGAAGGATATAAACAACACCATGATCTCTAAATTACAGAATAAGCAGGGACCTGCAGCTACCCCAGTAAGATCTCCTAAAATAAAGTCCCTAATAGATTGAAATACTAGGCTGAAAGGGTCGACTTTAGCATTAAGTTCTTCCTCGATTAGAAATACAACCTTGCACTGCAGGTAGCGAACTTGCAATACAGTTGACTAGTTGAGAGGCCATTAGTAGCTAATGCTCCATTTAGAATCAATTAAATCATGCTCTGTGGCTATTAGCTTATAATTCTGTTTCGAACTACCCATGAGAGAGAGACAGATAGAGGGAGAGGGTGGAGAGAGGATTAGAAGTGGCCTCAGATTAAACTGAATCTAATCCAGCAGAACACTCGCACCTCAAATACTGCACCTTTACACTAACCTCAAACAAAAATTCACCCCTTTCTTTCACACCCTGTAATCCCAACCTCAAATTAACCTGAGTCTAATACAGCAGCAACACTCACATCTCAAATGCTGCACATTTACACTAACCTCAAACGCAAACTCACCCCTTTCTTCCATACCCTGTAATCCCAACCTCAGATTCTGTAGAAAGCGGAACACTAAGATTTGCAGACATTAAGAGAGAAAACCACGAATTCAAGAGACCCAAGAGACCCACCTTGACATCTTTCGGGACCAGATCAAGCCTAGCCTTAGGATTCTGATAGAAAGCGGAACCCCCGCCCGCATTCCTAATCTCCCTCAAATGCCCCAAGTAATTACAACCGTCGTCCGGAAACCCAAGCTCCAGATTCTCCCTCCGATGGTAGCCGGCAAAGTGAAGATGGCGATGGGCTTCCAGAAATCGCCAAAGCCGCCGTCGCACGTCAAGCTCGAGCTCCCCGAGCACGAGGTCGTCCTAGAGACAGCGTTCCTCGTCCCGGTGCCGGAGGGCCTGATCTGCTCCAAGAACGCCGAGATTGCCAAGTCGGTGAGGCGAATCGAAGAGCTGGAACCGTCGGACGAGAGGATGAGTCGCGAACTGGAGGTGTATAGCCGGCAAAGTGAAGATGGCGGCCCCTCAGTCCAGAGCAGAGCGCGCGCAAGACATGCTCTGTTGCCGTCGCCGTCGCAGAAGGAAGAGGGATGAAGGAGAGACTTGCAGAAGAAAGGGGCTTTGTCCCTCAATCGATCGCCGTCGCAGTCGCCGTCCCTGCCGCCGTCGTCGTCGCAGTCGTCCTCGCCATCGCCGTGGCCGTTGAGAGAACTCAGACGGGAACCGATAAAAACCAAGAGACACGAGAGGACTGAGAGACGGGAGTCGTGAGAGAACCGAATGAGATTGATTTTATCGGTTCGTGCCTTTGTGGTTCGGTTTTCCGTTCGGTTAACCGATAAAAAATTTTCGGTTCTTGAAGAAAACCGAACCGAAAACCGAACCGAACCGAAAAAAATAAATTTTTCTGTTCGGTTCAGTTCGGTTCGCGATTCGGTTCGATTTTCGGTTCGGGTCTTAACACCCCTAGTATCATGTCTCAATCTTCTTGTGCATGTTACCCCTCTCTCATACCAATATGCACAACATAAATTTGATCCCTGAGTACATGTGTATTTATAGTGAACGCCCATAAAGAGTAGGAAGGCCAAAAAGGATATGGTTGTCTTTGTGCCTACTAATGGTCATATATTTATTAGTGGACATGTGGTGTTTGACATGTGGTGGTGTTTGATGTTCCTTTCACTAAGAAACTAGCAACACAGTACAGTTGGTCTGAGAGAGGGGTAAGAGAGGGGGGCACATCAAAGATACTTAGATGTTTGACTTTTGTTGATAAATTATGTTGTAGGGTGAGTGCAAATTAGGTGTCTTATCCATTATGCACATTCCATTATTTCAAAACTTTGTATTTGTGACTTTCACTCTCAAAACTATTATATAAATTTAATTTTGAAGAGAGCTGAAAATTGAAAATGAATCTTATTTTGCACAGAGTACCCGACAGTGGCAATTAACACACTTTCTTTTTCTTTTTCTGTCCATATCCATGTCTCTAGTTTTACCATCTTATTTTAGGACTTAATCACATAAAAAATACAAAATTAGGAAAGGAAAAAAGAAGAAGAAGAAAGAAAAGTAAAAAAAAAAAATTCATTATTGCACTGCACATTGATGGTCTTTTTCTTAATTTTTTCCAAAAAAATTGTCATAAAAAAAAAAAAGATTAAAGAATTATAAAAAAAATAATTACAAAAAAAAAGAGAAAAGAAAAAGAAAGGAAAATGGGAAAGATGAGACCGGGCTGGGGGTCTCTCTTTCCCTTTTCTTTCTCTTCGCCTGGGCGGGCCACTTTTCTTTTATTTTGCCCAAGATGAGCCCGGCCTTCTTTTCCTCTCCCTCTTTGTCCTTTCACGCATTCTGCAGAAAGAAGGCGGACGTACACGAGCAAGAGGAAAGAGGAAGAGGAAGGACAGAGGTAGAAGGGGCAGGCATGAGCCTCGCACGGGAGTTGGTGGTCGGGGGCAGACCCGCAGCAACAGCTGGCTTGGCAGAAGGCCATGCGCGTCAGAGAGGAGCAAGTGAAGGGGGGTTCTCGGCTGGTTCTTTGGTTCAAGCCAGAAACGTAGATGTCCTTCGTTTCTGTTGTGTATGCTAACCGGCCCGTGAGTATATCGTGGCTGAAGATACTTGCTGTGTTCATACCTGTTTGAGTGTGGTGTTGATGTTTGCTCAAATCTATGCCAGGTCCTCCTTCTAGCTGATGCAACAAAATGTCTCAAAGAGAACTGAGAAACAACCTGAGTTCAAACTTTCTGATTTGTGGACCCTGCCCGTTTTTTACGTTTTTGTTACGATTTCATTTCATGCCATATGAATCATGTATGTATGTTTAAAGCATGTATGAATCATGTATGTTTAAGCCGGGGATGTCCGCATCCCAAATTGAAATTGGTTAAGACGGAGTTAGATGGCCGTGCTGCTTTGCTCCGGTGGCAGTGGTTTTGCTTTGCTCCGGTGGCGGTGGTTTTGGTGTTGGAAGCGATGCTCGGTGCTTTGGTTATTGTTATTGTTCCAATGAGTTTTGATAAAGAAGCAAATTTGGGCGACAAAGGAGAAGACAGCGTTCGGTAGCTTTGAGATCCCGAGCTAAGTGCAGGAAAGGAGTTCACCTTGAGACCAGACTTTAGAGAAATGGGAGCTTTCAAATGGAACCAAAATCTAGACATACTAATCATGTTCAAGTTGGCTGCTTACACGAGGACCATGCTACTTTCAAAATCACAAACTTATCTTATCAAACTTATCTTATCAATGTATATTAGAGAATTCAGCCAATGTATAGCTAAGGATAAAAATTTTGAAATTTTTTTAAGGGGAATGATCCTCCGGGTACTTCTTCCCCTTCACAGCTTAATTTTTTCAAATAACACATTCCAAAGTAAAGCTAGTGAGTTTGTGGCTGGATCTTGCTATCAAGAGCTAAAGATAGCTAAAGATGCAAAGATCTATCATCTTTAAATAAATAGAGTATATTATTCTATTCTTAGTAACCAATATGCAGTATATTATTACATTCTTAGTAACCAATATGTCCAGCTTTTATAAATTTAGAAAAAAGTAAATGATAAAAATGGTGGTTGATAATGGTTGATAAATTCAACTTTTCCATGGGTGTTGTTGGGTGTTGTTGATACTCAGCATTAATAATTGATGGGTATAAAACAAAGCATACATCTATCGTTGCTTTTTTTCATATCTGTTAGTCCTCAAATCTTTAATACTGTAAACTAATGAAGAAAAACCTTCCAAATTAATTATAGCCCATGAGGAAAAGGACGAAGGACGAGAGGAAGCCCGGTTCATGCTCCAATCTCTAGCTAAACCGCCCAAACCGTTCCCAAAGCTACCCACCCGGTTCCGGTTCCAATCCGGTTCCATTTATGGAACCACAATTTTCGGTCCGGATCGGACTATGAATATTTTATAACTTTAAATTGCTTCTTTAAAGACGTACTTACTTTTGATACTTGGGACAAATGCTGCTGTGCCACCAAAGGAAATTCGGCCAAGAAACCGAAAGATGGTCTTTTCGTTTGTCTACCTACAGAGACCAACTCGACGTTGGACAGCCGCTCACTCCCAGTCCCAGTCCCAGTCCTTCTCCCTCTCCCTCTCCCTCTCCCTCTCTCTCTCTCTCTCTGCCCCCGAGTCCCACATTGAACAACTACTCAAAAGTTCCGCATTGAACACTACTCAGAGCATTAGAATGTTCGCCTACAAAAACCAAGCCAGGCATTACTGTTTTGGCCTTCTGGTAGAAACAGAGTGAGAAGCTTGAAGCTTGCGGAAATGATGCTTGCTCAAGTAGTGTAAAATTTGTCCTCTTTGGTTTTTTTTTTTTTTTTTTCCTTTTTTGGCACAAATAGTTGGCGGAACCGGGTTTTGAGGCAGAGGATAGTCTTGTTTAAGGGGGCGGCTGGGAACCGGGTTTGGGGAACAAGGGCGTTTGGTAACTGCCAATTTGGGAATTGGTAAGATTCTTAGATTTTCTCTTTGCCTGGTCCCGGTCCCGCCCGTACGCTGGACGTCTCCTCCTCCGGGACACTCAATATGTGCTCTCCAAACAGCAGCGAACCTCAGCACTATGCCTGCTCCAAGTTGCGCTCCAAGTTGCTACCTATAATTAAAGCATACAACTAGATAGACAAAACGTTCTAGACAGCAATATCTTTAATTAGCGTCCCATTATCTCACCACACATACCAATCTTTTAATTGGTAGTTCAAAATCGTATTCTTTTCTTTGGATAAGCCAAACATCATATTCTACTGTTCCTAATCTGATTCGCCCAAAGACATAAACTCTAGCAGTGAACCTCATAGTGGACCGTTCAAGGACATACTGAGATTGAAGTTCTTCACATCCATCCACCAAAATTATCTATAAATTGCTAGTCCTATCCCATTCAACTAAATAATTGCATAAGCCTCGCCAGAAGAAAGTTGAAAGTGCAACAACGAAAGCTCTCTTGACACAACTCTAAATGCCTAGCTGGCGGATTCCACAAAAAAGTTTAAATTACCAGCATAACAAGGAGCCTTCTACATCAAGTATTTTCACCCAGTAGGTGGGTGATACTTCAGGCAAAGGAGTGAAATGTTTCATATATTGCTAAAGCTGCACCATGTAAAAAATCAGAGCTCATACCTTAACAGATGTGTCGATGTCTAGGCATGGTCTCAAAATATGCTCCCCATCGTATATTCTAAAATCCTGAAAACAGGCACCACCACCACCATTTAGTATTCAGTGAAAATCAACAAACCGATTCACCAAGGCACTCCAATAATCATATCAGTAACTGTCAAATAAAAATAACCTCCATAAGGGCGTCAATGCCAAAATCCTTATTGTGTTTTGATTTAATCAAGTAGCTTGATAACCTACCCATTGAATGAAACAAGGGAAGATTAGTAACTCCTCATTGCTTTTGGGGGAGCAATATCTTCAGCTTCCAGTCAACTGTATCGCTCGCTCTTTGACCGGAAGGCCTGTGACTTGCTGGTCTTCCAAGAGCAGAAGCCCCATCCCAGACCGTTCCTCAAATGCTTCGCCTAACATGGTTATTCATCTGGTCTTGCCTGCGTCCAACATTACTGACTATCATCCTTCTTACCTTTGGTCTTAGATAATTTACTAGCCCCAAGGTGCAGCATGCCCACCAATGGACGGGGTGCCCGTGTTTTCCTGTCAAATCCCCTCACACAAACAAATCCTGCAAATTGCAACTCGCAAATTGCAACTCCCTTGTAAGCCCAGTCCGTAATTGCCCTTTTAGCATGCACATGATTGCATGGAAGATGCTAATAGAACAAGATGTCTATACCTACGAAGTACTTCCTAGGTAAGCACTATTTGCCTTGGTCTAGACAGTCCAACCCCTTAATGGGAGTAGAGGAACTCTGTTCTCTAGTCAATATTTTTAAATAAGTATTTAATGCACCGAGGATGAGGATGATTAGGATGAGGATGGTTGACGCTCCAGAGTTGATTGCTGCGCATCTTCTAAACTTCTTCCACTCATGATAGAGGTCATCACTATGTCAGCCATCCTACTGGGAATTATCATGACTCCGTATTGTATCATGTCTCAATCTTCTTGTATGTCCTTTATTGATGGCCTAATAAACGTTAAGTTAAGTAGATACGAAACCTATATAGACCTAGATTCTCTGGAAGAGGCATTTGGATATGAAGGACTTGGAAAGATTTTGAGGGACTGAATGCTTGGCAACTCCTTCACAAGGCATCAGGAAGCCGCTGGTGAAGATACTGCTAATCTCGAATGGGCCAGTTGATCCGGTACATGACTCCATTTCATAGGCAATACAATCTTTTTCTTAGAGTTGCCCTGAGTTGTTTATTGGATGTCTTAAGCATCTAAAATATTGAAGCTGGGAATAAGTTCCAAAGCAGCTTACTGAGTGAAGTATACTATAATGGAGGCCCAAGTAGATAGGACTGCAAAATTGGATGCATTCCTAAAGCTAATCAGGATCAGGTCTTCAAATCAATAGACGCCATTCATATATAGTAATTATCGGATAATTTTTATAATTGGAGACTATAAAGATGACGATGCCAATTGTCACCTTTCACCTATTGTAGTAGAAATAGAAAATATTGTGAGCTAGCCGTTGGAAACGATAGCTAGTTATGCTTTGGCTCAATTAATCAGAGGCTATTTAGTCTTATGGGCCCTGCCCCTAATTGCCCTACATTAAAATGACTTCTTTTGTCTACTGATATCAGATGCCTTTAAAATTGAAGCAAAAACAGGCATACCTTTTTTCTTGCTCGTTTGAGAGTTATGCATATTCATTAAACAATTGGGAAACCAGTTAATCGTGAATAAATGGAAAATGCTCCAATTTTATTATTATCACAATCATTGTAAAGAAGAGAAGTGGTCATTTACGTACTTCTCCAGAAGCACTGCGCAATGTCAATTGTCCCCATACCTATAACACAAAGATTAGCTTTCAGAAACCATTAAGACATCTTGGTACTCAGCAATTGATTTTCATCGTTTACCCTTGAATATTTTCGGTATAGAGGTTCCAAAGTACACAGTCCTCTTTTGAAGATTGCACAACAAACGCGCAGGAACATCTATAGGATTTAGACTGCTCTCGTGGTCAGCAAATACCTGCATTATAGCAGTCACGTTACCATGATATTAAGGGAGGATATTCTAGTTATGTAGACAAGCAGAGCATAATCAACCTCGTTAACTTGAAAATATGTGCCATTCAGAGGAAAGCTCCCCCTCATTGCTGTGCGGCATGGAATCTGCTTAATCATGTGTACTCCAATCAGATGGATTTCATTACTCGAGATACTGCTATCTAGATACTGAGATTACGGATATTCTCACCAGAAATGTTCCACGAAGAGTCTGCGAATTTGCTTCTCTTATGCTGTTGAACGAGTTGCAGGTAGTGCCAAATTCTTGGGAATTACCCCTGTGTTCAGGTGGCTGAACAGAAGAAGCTGTTTCCCCTGATTGTGAAACCATTTCAAACACCCAAAGAAATACACTGGAGTCAATTTGCCCAAAAATTTTCCATTTTTGATTGTTGATATCTCTGCAAAGAGCCATCAATGTCATGAACTTGGAACTCTTTAACCTCAAACACTCTTTACTCACCCGGTGTCCAGACTACGAGGAGGTATTTGGACGGATCATCTGCTTCTAGCTTGTCCAGCTGCATATGGGAAAATGGCATCAACACAAAGTAAATGTACATTGTCATATTTCCAAGAAGATGCAATGTTGACTGACCCCGTTCATAAGAGTGTGTCCCTCTGGTATTTCATACCTGCAAGTAAACAAAAACTATAAGATTGCAGAGAACCATTTAACTCCTATGTACATTTTACTAGATACCATGATAATTTCTTTCATTTGGATCTCAGGCTATCCTCATCAAACTCTTGTTTTCTCTTATTCTTTGGCCTCCTTGGCTCGTCTAGGTCTCATGGAATATTATATCCAACAATTATTTGAAATAAGTTCAATTAATTGGAAAGATCAATGTCTGCTAAAATGTCTTACCACCAGCAAAACTATTATTACATTCCAAAGAAGGACAATCATATGTGAGTAACTTGAGTGGTCAAGAAGGTTAGACTTACCCTTCGTGCTTCCTCTGTAGCAGCCTCTCAGTTTTAAGCCTAGGCACAGGAATGGGGGCAGCTTCTGGGGTTAAAACAACTAAAGCTTTTGACATGTCATGCTCTTCAAGGTCCATGTTGTGCTGCATTTGCTTCTCCGGAGTGAACTCATGGTTAAGTTTGATAGTAGGAATTTCATTGGAATCATCTGAAAACATATCCTCCATGTCAATTTCTGTTGAATGACAGAGTGTAGTCTGGTTCTGGTTCTGGGGTGGCAGGTTCCTCCACAATAGGTTGATAGTTACTTGCTCCTAGTTTTGCTTCTTGTTGCTGCTCTTCTAAGTTCTGCTTTGCCCGTGGTAAAGACAGTGGTAAAGACAGAGGCCATGTCTCGCCTATGTTTTGGCTGGCTGTGTTTCTTCTCATTGCATTCCCTCTACTCTTCTCCTCTGGCCTGGGTAGAGCAAGCCTTGCACTGCACAAAATATGAGTGCTGAATTCATGGAAAAACATGTGTTCTTGTCTGATGATACTGCAATAATGATATTCACACTACCTATTGCTATTGAAGTATCACTATCACAATGAAAAGAAAATAATATTTGATCATCAACTAATTAGAATTGGATGTAGAATGTCCAAGTTGCATTTTGGAGATTTACTATCTTCCTTACAGACCAACTGATGTGGTACTGTTTTCCTAGGCCATACTTTTCAGCTTTTATTGTTATGCATTTAATTAGAATTGGATGTAGAATGTCCAAGTTGCATTTTTGAGATTTACTATCTTCCTTACAGGCCAACTAAGCAGGTGCACCTGGTACTGTTTTCCTAGGTCATACTTTTCACCTATTGAAGTAGTGGTCCTGGTAGTGGTCCTGCTTGGGTGGAACTTCAATGTGGTTGTGTTCACGGTACACCAACATAAGTGGTAAATTAGAGACCACGATACCTTGCACAAGCACTTGCATAGTGTCTGCATCCTCTTCTCATAGGACAAGCATCGCAATTTGGTCTCTTTTTGGTACAAAAAACCTGCATTAATCTCACAATGTTGATCACTCTCAACAGCCATGAGGAGTACTGTACCAAGGGGGAGGTGGGGGGAGGGGGGGGAGAACAGGTGGAACTGAATAATATCACACCTTTCCAAATGTTATCATCTGGTAATGTAGCTCATACCTGCATGCACAGATTTGTTACTTAACTGATTGTCATAAATTCAATCTAGAGCTACTCAGCACCAAATTAGAAGATAGCATCCTTACAATGTTCTCTGATCTAGCTTGCACAATCTTGGCCATAGATATTGTTGTATAGAATTTATGTGAGGATAGCTGTACAAAGATTAGTTTGACGAATCAGTGGCTGGATGATACTTCTAGTTCCACAGTTCCAACTTGCAGTCATGGCCATAAATACTGTTGAATAGGATCTAAGAGAGACTAGCTGCACAAACCCAAAGATTAGTTTGCTCAATCAGTCAATAAGGATGATACTTACACTTCCAACCCATGAAACTGAAGTAACTCGGCCAGTGGTTGTAGTGGTACCCAGCCAAGCCTCACAGCTACCCTGGCCACATTTGTGTCGACCTGTTCACAATGGCAGCTAGCTGACAATATCTGTGAAAATAATGAGGATGTATCTGGTTATGCCTTCCACTTACAGGGAAAGCTTGGTGGTGGAGTGTCAAAAGCTGCACGCACTCCACGCTCTTCTGCCCCAAGCCTCTAATGCTTAGCAGATACTCTCTACAAAACCCAAGTAACTGGCAAACTCACATTGCGAACTCACATTGCGAACACATTGCCTTACCTCAGAATACTCTATAATGGCAATTATTGGGCATAACGCATGAAACTTACTTTTGAGTGAAAAAAAGATATAAGCATTTGACTTCTATAGAACCACACTTGTAAATTACGCATTCTGTCATAACTTGCAAATGAAATCACAAGTGTTTTAGACCATACTTTGCTTTGTCAGGCGGGACATCCCTGAGCCATTCTAGATCAACACTTCCATGTTCACCCACCCAAGCCGATTAAGGAAATCCTGCACTTGGGTGATATTATATGAAGCCTCTTCATGGAACTAATGGTAATTTCACTGGTGGGTTGTGTATTACCTTGATTCTTTCTGCAAGTTTGTTATTCATTCCTCGATTCTTGATGGCATCAGCAATTTCCTTGACATCTGCATGTCTGACAGCTTCCCAGTCGGCAGAGTCCATGGTGTTTGTATGTACTCTTTTCCGTCCATTGGATTCTGCCTGTCTTCTTAAGCTATCCCAGTCAAAATCTTCTTTTTTCTCCTTACCAGCACCCTTACTAGCACCTCTACTCTTCCCTTTCCTACTCTTCCCTTTGGAATTTGTTATATTCATCTTGTTTGAGTCATCAGTCCCCGGAAGACCATGCTTAGTAGGGTGTGTATATGAGGATTCTGGATGAGGGCCTTTTGAAATGTCCCTTGTGCCCGTGCTTTCTTTTTCCCCCGAAAGTTCTAAGAAGTACATCTGTATTTTGCTGATTTCCCCTTGACACACTGCTTGAGGTACAATCTCACCCTCCCCAGGCCTGTCTTCAGAGTTTTCACCTCCTCCTCTATAGCTGTTGCATAGTTGATTATTATTGATTGAATGTTCGCCCAATTCTTCACAAATCTCTGTCATCCTATTGTCTGTTATAGAGGTCCTTATTGTTGCTTCATCTTTACTTCCCACAGAAATATTGTTGGTGATCCAGCTCTGTCTATCATTTGGACTGTTTTCACTCAGCGGGTACCCCAGCTCTAAGATGTGTGTGTCTGGTTCATTGATAATTATTGCAGTTCCTTCATCAGGGATTGGATTTTGGGGAAATCTGGACGCCAGTGACATGAATGCGGAACTGCAAAAGCAAGAAAACATCAAGAAAATGGAAAGAGAGGATCCTTTTCAGTGAAAGATAGGGAAAGATAGGAAGATCTCTATAATACTCTATCAGAAGGCCAAATTTACCTAGACTGATGGTCGGCTACATTTTGAGTTAGAAAAACTCCTACAACTGAATCAACCACTGATCCTTTCCATGGAGAAAAGCGTCTATCACCTGCAGAAATTCATGGGGTTATCTTCTTAAACAGTTGGTGAAGTGGATATGCTTGGATAAGTAATGCTGGTGAAGTTGTTGAATGCATGTTTTATAGCATGGGCACTTTGAATTTTGAATTTTGTATGGATTTGGTGAATTATTTTTACAATTGCCTTAAACCTTTTTACCATGGGTACAGTCTCTATTTTGTCTCTATTTCATCTGTATTTCTACGTCTCTATTTCTACCTCTACCTCTGATTTCTACAATGAGCACTCTGCTTTAAGGGCTCTATAAAAGGTTTTACAATTTCCCTGATATCCTCTCAATTCTCCCACTTAGTGTCACTTAGCAAATGATGGGAAAGGTATTGTCGTTGGTTAAAGGTCATTAAAGCTATCTCTTGGCGCTTTTGTAGTTTAGCAAGTCATAGTCCTCCTCCATGTTGATGGCATTACCTAGGTCAGCATGCCATGAGGGGAGCGGGTTAGAAGCTCGCTCTAACTTGAATAGTATAGTGTTCTTTCTGTCTCTCTCTCAAGAGGCATGGGGAAATAGATTAGTTGGCTGTGATGAGGGGCTTCTCTCAATTTGGTAGTAGGTGGACTGGATTGGATTGCCGATTGGTTTTGGTTTTGGTTTTGGTTTTGGGAGTGGCAAGGACCCTTTGAATATAAATAACATACCTTGTACAAGACCCATAGCAGCAACAAATGAGTCTACACGCTCCTGGAAAACTCTCCCTTCTTCCTCCCACCATCTTGGGCTGGTTTCTTCACCAAAGTCAACTTTTGGCCATGGGCTTGGCTTCTTCATTTGACCAAATGAATTGTCCACAGGCACTTTCATTGGACCAAATGAATTATCAACAGGCACAATGCTGCTTCCGTCCCTCTTATAGAGAACAAGTGCATTATGTGCATTTTGACTTACATCAGTGTCTCTGTCTTTGTTGATATCTAAGTGCTCCCATTGTTTGATCACATCTACAGAGTCCCTGCCAGAAAAGAAGAATTTGATTAATTTATACATTAGGGTCTCTCAACAAGGGTCTCTGGAAAGGCTTGAAAGGCTTGGTCACTTTTCGCTTAGGTACCTGAATCTGACAATCTGTCCAAAGGGCTTTGGTTATTGTGCATGATTGATAGTGGAGACAACTGCAATGCATGGGCCGAAGTAACTAGAGAAAGAGAGAGTCCCCGCTGTTCTTCTTCCATGTCTTGGATGTCAAAGTTCAAGGCCTTCCTGCAGGACTTTTTGGGCAGTCTGTAAACTTTTAGATCCACCAAGGAGTCCTCAGCCCCTTCTATGGATAAAGCTCCTTCTATGGATAAAGCTCCTTCTATGGATAAAGTTGGTGGTATCTCAACTCCTTTGCCCCCATCAGAAGGCTTTGAAGGCTTTGAAGTTGTAGACCTAGAAGTCCTTTTCAAATTTCCCTTATTCACCACCTTCAGCCCCTGTTTTTTGTTCAAGCTCCTGATCTGGAGGTCTCCCTTCTGAGGGTGGTGAGAGTCGTCCATCAACGTGGAAACAGCTGAAGATGGCAACCCTATCACAGGCTCTTGGAGCTCTTCTGGACCCATCTCAGGTCTAAGCCTCTGGGTAGCATAAGCCAGGTCATGCTCGATCCTTTCATAAGCATATATGTTGCCCATTTGAGAAGCAACATCTGCATCTTCAGTTGACGTCGTCCCATGTGCTGCATCTTCAGTTGACGTCACATCTGCATCTTCAGTTGCATTTTCAGGAGCTGCTGGAGCTGCAGCTGCATCTTGAGCGGACGAGAGTAGCAAGTTCAGATGAGTGGAGGAGGGTAGCAAGTTCAGATGGCTTCCAGCATTGGCAAACCCAAACCCATCTGCATGACATGCCTTGCATAAGTTTCATATTGAGTAGCCAAGATCCAATCTCAATAAGTTTTGGAAGGTTTGACACTACTTTTGAGGATATGTTCCTAATTTGCACATTCAACTATTCTTATATTCTTATTAGAGTCACCATAGGAGGATAGGATGCTTACCTCGGGCTTGAGCTCGGGCTTGAGCTTGGGCGGCTCTTTTCTTCTTATTCCTCAGCTTCTTCTTCACTTTTGCCTTTTTCTTTGCCTTTTCCTTTTGGCCTGGGAGGGGGTAGTATCTTTTCTCAGTTTTGGCCTCTCGTCTATTCCTTTTGGTCTCCATGTTCCACTCCTTAGTGTTCCTCTTCGTCTCAAGTGGAGGACATTGGACAGAAAGGTGTGAATTGACTCTGTCAGCTTGAAAAAATTTCAATTCTCCCTTAGATGGACCTGGACCAATAAGGTGAAGTGAAGGAGTTGGAAACTCCATACCACTCAACCTATGCT
The DNA here is from genome assembly GCA_014182375.1 of Eucalyptus virginea. Taxonomy (NCBI): domain Eukaryota; kingdom Viridiplantae; phylum Streptophyta; class Magnoliopsida; order Myrtales; family Myrtaceae; genus Eucalyptus; species Eucalyptus virginea. Next base: position 11,075,249 of record CM024524.1, on the reverse strand, counting down.
GCTGTGGCGGGGACCAGTTTCCATGGCCTCCATGGCCTCCATGGCCTGGAGCCTCAAATGGAGCCTCAAAAGGTACAGGAGTCTCAAAAGGCTCATAGGAGTTGTGATAAATTATTAGAGGAATAGGAGGAGGGTGGATAGGTGGAATATAAGGTGGTGGTGGTGGTGGCAAGAGGTTCCCTTGAGCAAAAGTTGGAGGAGGGAAGGCAGTGGGGAGGAGGAGATGGGGGAGATGGTATTGGAGGGGGAGATGGGGGAGATGGGGGAGATGGTATTGCGGCTGAGGATGAGGAAGACCTTGAGGAAGAAGACATTGAGGAAGAACTTGACGGGTGTGTCTATCCATATCCATATCCTCGTATGCTGTCCAAAGTATGAAGTATCCTTTGAGTGAAGTGAAGTGAAGTGAAGTGAAGTAGAGATATCAAATCATAGAGTTAAAATCAAGGCCCAATACTGTTAATACTGTGTTAATAGAGAAAGCAAAAGCAAAGGGGAACTTGCTCAGCTCAAAATCTAAAGCTAGCTTAGGCTGTTTCTTTGAAAGTGAACCATAATAGTGAAGTGGTCTCGTCATTTTCAAATTCGGAGTCGCTGCTCACACAAGGTGCTCACACAAGGACTGAACTGGACCACAATCCTTAAAAGAAGTGGAGGCCCTACGAAGGGGGATCTAGCCCCAACAACAGAGATCGAGATCCACCCTTCTCCCTCACTCTTCTCCCTCTGCGTGCCTGCGTGCGTGGATAATGAAAAAAGAAAGTTCCTTGATTGGAGCAACTAATTGGAGCAATTAGTTAGTAGTTCCCCTTTAATTATATTTAATATAATTAATAAAAAGAAAATCTAATAAAAATATCTAAAGTGATGCTAGGCTGGACGGAGGAAGGAGGGAGGTAAGAAGATCATTGCTTACCCAGTGCAGCCCAAAAGAAGTGCAGCCCAAAAGAGTAGTTTTTGACCACCCAAAATAGTAGTTTTTGACCACGGTGCTGCTTCCAAAATCACAAGCTCCAAGATGCTTCCAAAATCACAAGCTCCAAGATCTCTTGTCAATCTATATTAGAGAATTAATTCAATCTTAGCTAAGGGGTAAAAAAATCCTAGCCCTCCACCGTTGACACTTCTTCCCCTTAAGAGCTTAATGTTAAGTTGTTAGTGAGTGGATCTTGCTATCAAGAGCAAACAAGAGGTGATGTAGGTGATGTAATGTTGCTTTATTTCAGAGTTATGAATTACTTTTCTGAACAAATTAATTATAGGTAAAGGACAAGAAATGAATATGCAATATGGACATGATAAATTAAAACTTTAAATCTGGTAATAAATTCATCTAAGGTGGTAATAAATTCATAATTTTTTTTTCATAAATTCAAATAAGCAATTTAAGGACCTTATGGACCTACAAGTAGTTAAATCTAAACCCACAAGAACCCGAGTTGTCCCAACACCAGGCAAACCCGTCAAACCCGACAACTCCACTCCAATCAAACCCCAAATGCACATCATGCACATTATAAATCAGACATACGGACCAAGACGGATGTGCAAGAACAGCCCCAGCGAGTGGAGAGTGGAGAGTAGGGAGGGAGCGCTATTTGGGAAGCTATTTGAGAAGCGTGAGCTTGTCGGGAGGGCGAGTTGAAGAGGAGAGAGGAGACCGAGAGGCCAGAGAAGGGAGGAGACCGAGGGAACTTGCTCACGCTGTGGCAAGTGGCAAGTGGCAAGGACAGCTTGCTCATTTCCAACCAAATCGTCCCATCGTCTTATCGTTGCTCTTCCGCCCTTCTTCAGGCCAGCCATAGATGGGAGACAGACGAGAATTTCTAGCTAATTTCTACCACTTAAGTGTAAGCAATTTAGTTTTATTTTTATTTCTTTATATCTTGGCAAATAATAAAATCACCACTTCAAAAGTATCCTAGGATTGATTGCCCATAAAAAAATAAAATAGGCATCTTAATTTAGAAATAAACTTAGCTCCAATTTTCCCCAATTCATTTGAATTACTCACCAGAATACACTACATTTGTCCCCCCAGCCCTTTCTTCAATAGGTTTTTCTCTTTTATCTCAAAAAAATAAAAATAAAAAGTTTTGTGATTAGACTGAAATTTAGCTATGTCTCTTTTTATCTTAAAAAAAAAAAAAGTTTTAAAGCCACCTTGCATTCATTTTGAATGATTTAAAACCATTCCTCACAGTAAATGTGGTACCTTTTCTCTTTTATCTAAAATAATTTTTTTGATGCAAGTCCCCAAGCAACCATTACCTATTACCTGTACTTTAAATAAATTGTTAACAAATACTTATCTTTAAGCAATCAATCTCTACTTAGCTAGAAAATCATTAGCTAGTGTACATGATTTCCCAATCTTTCATTTGTTGGATTTTCACTTATTGGAAGCTAATTTGCATGCACTGCCATACCAAATTAATCGTATAATCTAATCTGGTAACAATCTAATCTGGTAACGAGAAAGAGAAAGTGTTAAATTCTAATATGCCACTTTTAAATCCTCACATTTCACAGGACCTAGATGGCATGATATTTTTTATGTTTACTTTTTCCTTTTTATAAAATTCGAAATAAAAATTGCCCACATATTTTCTAAGAAATGCAACCTAATTCATCCTAAAACAATTTTTTTGATTAATTCGGAATAGAGCCCAAACAAATATATATGGGTTTGGGTTTTCTTTGAGCAATATCAAGCAAAGAAATCACATCAAAAAGAAATATTGTCCATATTCATTAAAATTCGGAAACACTGTCTCCCTTTGCTGCTCTCATTCTCATGGTAAAAATATAAGGAAATGCCTTCAAAGCTGCTTGAGCTTTTTCTAGAGACCATGGAAAAGATCACTGAGGAGCTCAATTTTTAAGTGTAAAATTGTCAGATTGAGGACTCCTCTCTGTGAGCCTGAGAGATCATATGGGTCAACAAAAAAATTCTCATTTCTTAGTTACAGAAAGCCCTTCTCAAACAAATGAGCCAGCCAGCCAGCCAGCCAGCCAGCCAGCCAGTGGATTAGAATTCTGCTGTGCCCGGTCGAAATGTGTGAGCGGAAGAGGCTAAGTGAAATAAAATAAGATACAAGGTGAACACGCACGGCACACTTTCTATATCTCCTCCGTCTACAAGGTGGTCTACAAGGTGAACAGCTCGTTGGTCTTCCACGACTAAGCAACTTGGACGCCAGAAACCCAAAACCCAAATTCAACTAACTAGCCACTAAAGAAAATGGAATCGAGAGCTCACCGAAGAAAAAAGAGAGTCCGGCGTTGGGTGACGACGGTGGTGGCTGGGGCTCCGACGGTGACGGTCGGGGTTGGGCGGTCGTGGAGTTGAAAAGGAGGTGGAGAAGATCGGGGAGAGAAGACGTTTCTTCCTGCATATAAGTAAAAAGATAGAAGAGTGTCTAGCTCCCGAGGAAGTAAAAAGGACTTCGTGCGTGTGCAGTGCGACAAGACTTGGACTTTACTGGACTTTAATGGACTTTTAAGATTGTTGGAGTGGAGTGGATAAGAGAGAAGAGGAAGAGACAAGACACGAGGTTTTACGAGGGATACAAATTTTGTCTTCGACACAATCATTACAAAAAGGCTCGGCTTTTTTAATAATTTATTTTTTATTTTATTATTGGAAGGTCAAGCCATAGCCATCCGAGGAATGTGAGGCTCATCCCCGGTTCCCCCGGTTAAGGAACAGTGCCGAGAGGCATGTTCAGCTAGCCAGCAGAGAGCATTGCACTCCATGAGCCCCCAAATTCCCAGTCCATATTTATCCAGCAGGGGAAGGCAAGTTGGGGTCACCCACCCGCCCGAGCGCGGGAGAACCGCCTTTACCTTTTACCTTCCGGTCTGCTCAGGTCCAATCTCCCTCTACCTATTAATAATAATGAAGGAACTTTTTTTGAGTTAGCACCAAAAAAGACGGGCCAAAAGCAATCTCCTTCGCCTCTCACCTGGAAACCACCACCGCATAGTGATCATTTCCTAAATCACACGCTCCTATTTAGGTATCAATATAAAAACTGCAAAAGAGTAGCGTGGGATTGCGAGAACAGTACTAAAATACTCATAACCTTTTAACTATTTTTAATTAAACCAATTTGTCCACTGCATCCTTAAAGTTTTCTCCTAGTATCCACTCTCTTTTTTTTCATTAATGGGTAAAAATATATAAATCTATCTTTTCATGAATTTTCATAACCTTTTAACTATTCTTTAATTCATTAAAGTCATATTTTTCCCAACATTCCTTTGTATAGAATAACAAACAACAAATTAATCTTCTTATATTTTCTATTTATTTATATTTTCGGTTATATCTTCGGCACACACAAGTATATATATATATATATTAATTAGAAGAATCCCACCCTCTCTTCAAATGGGAAGGATAAATTGAGAAATTGATATTGGTTTCCTGAGAAAACAAATAAGGTCACTCATCCCCAAGGTCACTTATCCCCAGCCAACATAAAACTTCTCGTTCCTATATTTCCTATATTTTATAATCAAGGGAACTACCAAGTCCATAAGCTAATGCTAGGTGTAAAATTTGTAGGTATCAATATAAAAATTGCAAAATAGTAGCACAACAGTACTAGACTCATAAAAAAATAAAAATAAAAAAATTAATTGCGATTATGCTAGGTCCTAAGATTATAAATGCTTAATTGCAATTTTCTTTTTAAAATTCAAAACTCGAGTTGGAAAATTTACATACATTACTACTATTATTATGTGTCATATGTGTAGTGTGTCCTATGTAGTTAAAGTTTCTTTTTTCCCGTGTGAAGGGCCACACATAATAGGTTTTAATTTTGGGCTACACTACCAACATATGGAGATCATGGATATTACCACCAACAAAGTACAATTTACATATTTTTGTTTCAAAATTTTAGAATCAAAATTTTAGAATGTCCCCCAAAAAAATGAAACTTAGGGATTAAAACATATTGAAAAAATTGAGTTACAAGAGGATTCAAATTTGGCGGGGTATATCTAGTAGAAATCCAAATCCCTATGGTAAGTATTTAGGCATTTCTTTATTATGGGGCTTTTTGTTAAGTTATGAAGTATTTTAGACATCTCCAGCTCATTTGGGTAAAACCAAGATGCCAAATCATCGGAATTATTATTGAAATTCTAAACTTGATAGAGCCAAATCTATCAAACTCGTACCAATATTTATGGTAAATATCATTTCATGCCAATAGTTTTTCAACTTGACTAGTAAACATAACATATAAAAAAAAGAGCAAGCCAAAAAGAAGTGGAATACATGGTATTAACATATTGCGTCCAAGGTGGTATCCATAAATCTTCTTTCAAATTGTTATGTTCTTATTGGGAAAGACATTAAACCAATCTGTCCCACACGAGTGCATCCGTAAAAATCATCCTCCTTCTTTTGTTTGGATACCCTTTTTAATCTTCAAGCAAATATTGAAATAAACCATCACACACGAGTTGCAAACTCATAATATAAATATATGGTTGTTGACATATATATAGTTATCGAATTAAATTATAATAAATTGTTTAAGCATAAAATTCTAAATATATATTTTCTTACATAATTAGTATAAGGGTGTAAATACACCCACAATCTTCTTGACATCAATAACCTAAGTAGGAATAATATAATATTTTCATATAGAATGTCTTGATTCTTTAAAATTATTTCTTTTCAAAATTCAAGACAATTGCCCCGGATGTAGCATAAATAAAAGAACCCATAGGAAATAGTTAAATTGTTGGAAATATTTTACTAATATCTTCGTTTACCTCCTAAAAAGCTCTAAAAGCTCGAAAAGCTTTCTTCCCTCTGTTTTCTATTTTTTTTTTGTGAAATAAGATTTTCTTCATTTTTCTTATTATCTTTTTTATTATTTTAAATATCATTCCGAGTGAGGCTTTGAGTTTTGACAGGTTTGTCGTGGCATTCATCAATTAATTAATTATCATAGGAATAGCTAGCAATTAATTGTCATGAAGAAGAAGAATTCTATCCCCCGATGCCGAAGAAGAGGGAGTGCTATCCTGCTAGAGCTAGGACATACAGGACATCCCTAGCAGAGAGAGGAGAGAGAAGAGGAGAGCAATAAATAATCTCTGTCCCTCCTTCTCTCCTTCTCTCTCCCCCGTTGTCAATTTATAGCAAGCAACCGGTGCTGCGCGATCATCACAAAGCTGTATTGTCGATTTATAGCAAGCAACCGGTGCTGCGCGATCATTACAAAGCTGTATGATATGGTAGGCTCAGTTTTTTTAAATAATTTATATTTATTTTATTATTAAAATAGATACTAGGAAAGAGATAAATGCCAGCTAGCAAGTTTCCTATTTTCATTTCTTTTCATTTATTTAATCCATTCCGAGATTTTTGGGTCTTCTGGGGTCATGAAAAAGAGAAGAAGGAGGAGGAGATATTTTTTAACTCCATCCATCTATAGAAATGTCAAATCAATATTAATAAAACAATAGATATAAAAAAAAAAAGCAAGAACTTTTGCCCAAAGATGTTTTTCAATACTTTTATAAGGCTATTATAAGTAACATTTTCCACTCATATATTAATTTTTTCAATTTTCAATTCTTTACTATTTTCTTAATTTTGAAAAAAAAAAAAAAAGGAAGAAGATTATATGTAGAAGATGAAGCTAAAAATAAATTTTCCTTGGAGAACTAAGTTCTATTTCATCTTTAATATAAAAAAAAGATGGAATATAAGTTGAATATAGCTTCTTCTTTTTTTTTTATAATTACCAGGGTTTTTGTTTTTCCTTTCCACAAAAGAAAAATCACGTGCGGAAAACTTTCTCAGCACATCTTTTACGCTTTGGCCATTCCTTTGCCATGAGCCTGGGACATAACAAACACCTTCCTCAGCACGGTTTTGTTCTATCCCATGATTCCGTCCCGGTCTCCACACGTTTTTTTGTTCTTTTTGTCCAGTGGCATGAGGCGTGATTCGACCTATCCTAAGTCAAAATGGATGGATAGCTGTGTTGGGTCCACCAAGGTGATGTGCAAGTTTCTGTACTATGAGGTCCTTATTATAAAATTTATAATTTCAGTAAAGATCTTGATAAGGATGGATGATGAAGGATTGATCTTGACTCCAAAAACAAATCATTTCTCTAATTAGGCTCCATTTTCCAATAAATCTTTTTTTTTTTTAGGAAAATGATAATCTCCAGCTCAAATTATTATTATTATTATTATTATTATTATTATTATTATTATTATTATTATTATTATTATTATTATTATTATTATTATTATTATTATTATTATTATTTTCTTTAGAAAAAAATTGTAATTTATAATTATTTTCTTTTCCTCCACTGGTGGCTCATGAGCAAGCCTCCTCGCGACCCTTGATGTTCAAGGGTGCACAGTGCACACTCTCAAACACTCACTCGAAGCCTGGCCGGTTGCTCGCCTTTGCTTTGGCAGGTCACTAGCCAAGAAGAAGAAGAAGAAAAAGGAAGAAGGAAAAAAATAATAATTCAAATTACAAAAAAAATGAAAATAAAAATAAAAGTAATTCAAAGGAGAGACCAAAGAAAGAGTAGGGAAAATGTTTTTTCACATTCCCAAAAAAACCAATATTCGTCAGACTTCCTCCCACAAATTTATTCATTTACCAAACTTAGTTTTCATGGACCTTATTCTCCATCCAGATCTTTGTGAATGTGCTCTCCATTCGAATCAATTAGCTGTGTGAATCCGAGTAATATAAATATGCCAAGTGTGTTGACAATGATAGGATTATGGCTGGCTAGGCACCCATTAGGAGGTTGCTGTATTTTGAAAATACCAAACACATATTTTGGATTTTTGAAAATATGAAGCACTTTATAGCTCGCCATCAATTATATTTGTGTCTTTTTATTTACGACTTTATTCTTCAATTTTTCACTCACCCCACTCTAAGCAAGACAGAGGATGATGAAATGATTCAAGAGGGGCAATTTGAGATCTTTAAGGCAGGATTTGGCTTAAAAATTGTGTGAAGGGTAGTTGGAGAAATAAATGTATAGCAGAGATTGCTTATTTTTTTTCCTAAGATATTTTTGTGTTCAAGAAAATGTAGGAGGGGAAAAACAGTCCTTTTGCATTGGGCGCTTGATATTTACATAAAAATCATTTCAGATTTCCATTTTTCCACCATAACCAAGCAAAGAAATGATAAGTAAATACCCTAATTTTTGGACTTGAGAACAATCAAGGGAGAATTTTAAAAAAAGAAGAACAAAAGAACAAAAGCCCAAAAGAAAAGAAAAGAGGAATAAAAGTAGAGGGTGTCGCAGTCTCAATAACCATAATTTTTTGAGGAGATGGGCGCCGATGACTGAATTCACGGGTCTTTCCCATGCTTCGTAGCACCTCATTTTGGACTTTATAAATCTTCCGAAGAGACACAATATCTTCGGTAATATTATGAAAATAAACTAGTGACTCGGTAGCTAATATGAATTTCTTACTTTTAATTATAAAAAATCGATTTTTCTTTTTAGTTTCTTCTGTGTTTCTTTTACTTCCTCCTTCTCCCTCTCCTAATTTCTTTCGCCAGCCATGACCAGATTACCAGCCAACACAACACGTGAGTCAGCAAGCTCAAGGCTTAGCTGAATTTCTTTGGTCACTTTTTTTTTTTGTGAAGGTATTTTCTTGGTGTTTTCTTTATCGGTTTCCCTTTTTAAAAAAAAATAGTTTTATTTAGTTTGTTTTCACTAAAAAATAGAAAAAAAAAATCAAAAGACGAAATTATGAAGAGGCCTTATTTGACTCCATTTCCTACTTGTGCCTTGGGGCCTTATTTAGAACAAAATTGCCAGTTTAAAATGATAAAATGATGGCCACTCCTTTTTTCTATTTAGAATAGTTACTATTTCACACATTTTTTATAGCATATTAAAGAAAAGTACATTCTCAAATATTTCCTATAATTCCCTATAATAATATTCCCTATAATTCCCTATAATATTTTACATATTTCGTGTAGAATTATTTACTAATGAAGAAAGACATTTTTATATAGTATAAAGGAAAAATAATTCTTTTCGATCTTACAACAATTTATCTTCTTCTTTTTATTTATTTATTTTATTTCAAAAACACGATGACAATCATCTCGCATTCGCTTGAACTCCGACTTTCGCGATGCAAGATCCGACCAACCCTATCGTGCCCTCCGGAGCGACGACGTGGAGCTCGCCCACTTCGCGAAGCCGCCGCCTCGCCGCAACCAGAGGCACAGCAGCAGCAAGTGCTTCGTCTACGCCCTCGCCCCGATCGTCATCCTCCGCGCCGCCTTCCTCGGGTTCGCCCTCACCGTCCGTGTCAAGAACCCCGAGCTTAGGCTTCGCCGCGTCGACGTCAAGTCCCTCAACTACTCCACCGCGGCCTCCTTCTCAGCTCCCTCGACCACGTCGCCGGTTGGGAGGCCATCCTCCGGAACACCAACTTCGAGGTTCGAGTTCTCGAACGACACGGCTGTGAGCGTCATCCACGGAGGGGCAGCGCTGGGCAGGGGGAAGATCGAAGGAGAGAGAGCGGGAGCGAGAGAGAGGCCGAGAGTGACAGTGAAGATGGAGGTGAGGTCGAGCGAGCTTGCGGTGGACGTCGACGGGAGCAAGAACCTTGCCAGCGACGTCGGCTCAAATATAGCACGAGCACGAGCGCCGGAGAGAGAGAGGAGACCTGAAATTTTGAATTTACGGAAGGAGTGGAAAGGCGTGAAGAAAATAAAGAGGGTCTGTCGTCCTTTTTTTGCTGTAGCTACAGAAGCGAAATTTTTTCAAAATGGCTTCTCACTCACGTCCTGCTCAGTCTGTCCAGATTGTGGGCCCATGGACACGTGTGGCCTTCTTACCTCCTTCTTTGCCACACTGGAGCACCAGACGTACCCAATATTTTCTGCTCCCTTTCTCCCTTTTCTCACGGTCACGGCAAAGCTGAAAAGATGAATGCCCTACAAAGCCGGGTATCTTCCCAACGCACCCCCCGCATTCCCCCGATGCACTGCAAGAATCGTCCTTTTTATCCGCAACAGTTTTTATCCACAACCCAACATCAGCAAGGTCCCGGATTGGCTCCGACTCTCCTTCTTCTCTTGCTAAAGTTTTTAAGTGAGTCCACCTGCCTCGAATTCAAGAAATGCCGAAAGAAAGCCTTCTCTTTCGTGGTCACTGATGGTCTCCTTCCCGCGTAGAGAAATTTTGGGGAACGAGGACGTGGGAAAAAAAAAATAGCTAAAAGTAATTTTCATTTAAATAATGATAAATTTTAATTATTATAGAAAATAATAGATTTTTTTAAATGTGTTAATTATAATTTTAATTAGGAGAGAAAAATAAATTCATCAAATAAAAAAAAAAAGTAATTAGGGATAGAAGTAATCAAAATAAAGACCATTACTCTTCTTTACTTACACTTACAAAAACTATGCATATAATTCGATCAAAATCAAATGAATTCTTCAAAGGAAACAAAATAATTATAGGATTTTCATAATGGCAATGGTCTATGTAACTTACCTTGACCAAGGAGCAAGCCCCACGTAGCTAACCCTCAACTAACCCTCAGGAGAATAAGTTCTTCAGAAAAAAAATAAAAAAGTTAAGGATACAAATTATGAATAATGCAAAGAAGATAATGATGATCAAACAAAGGATGAAAAACCTTTAGTTTGGTCTATTGTTTAATCAAAATAAATCTTTACTTGAGTTTTATTGGAATGAAATCCCAATGCTCTACTTAGAACATTGGGGGCATCTCCTTAAATTTACCAAAAAAAATTAATTAGGAGAGAAGTAAAATAAATTCATCAACTAAAAAGATAGAATAACTAAAATAACTAATTAGGGAGAGAAGTAATCAAAATAAAGGGAAAACGCTAGGCATTACTATTCTTTACTAACAAAAACTATAATAATCCAAGGTGATGATGATGGAGAGGAAAACAAGATAGAAACAAGGATGAAAGCTGTCTATTAGTTTAGTCTCTTAGTATAGTATAAATCTATTATAGTTTAAACATTATGGACAGTTTTTGTTGTTAAAGAAGAGTAATGAATAGTTTAGTATTTTTATATGATGAATCTCCTAATTAATTATTTTATTTTTTAATTTGATGAATTTATTTTGATTAATAAGAACAAAAAGGGAGTAACTATTTTGAATTAATTTTTTGGGTAAATTTAAGAAGGAGACTAAAGCCTATGCCCATTCCCATTCTCATTCCCATGCCGGAGAGGAAGAAAAAGAAGGAGAGAGAGAGAGAGAGAAAGAAAAGAACATAAAAGAAAAGAGAAGGAAAACCGGGTATCCAGAGTGAGGAAGTATTTAGACTTAGACAGTATCAAAGACCTATTCAAAATCTAAATGTGTTCCAAATATCTGGAATTGCCCCATCCACGGTCATGGCCTAGAAGCCTCCTGGTTTGAGACTCCGAGACTTATTTAGAGTCTTGAGGTGAGCTCTTGAGGTGAGCTCCGGATGCATTCTCATAGCTGGCCGTAATGTTTAAATTCAAGTTTTTCTTTGGGAAATACAAACCATCTAAAAATAGATGTTTCATCTATGCTTATCTATGCTTGGACGATCATTAACTTTTTTTTTTTTTTTAAGGAACTTAATCCACTTATTTCTCCCACTTTAGCTTAGGTAAGGTTGGTTAGCTTTATGCGGGGCTTGCTCGGGCAGTCAAGGTACAGAAATCTTAATTATTTTGTTTTGTTTGAATTGATACTTTCTCTTTATTTTGGCAATTATACTTCTCCCGATTAATTATTTTATTTCTTAGTTGATGAATTTATTTTGATTAATAAGTGGACAAAAAGTAAATGAGGGAAGAGCTAAACTATTTTGAATTAAAACTCAAGTAAACAAATTATTTTGATTAAACAAGTAAAGGGAAAAAGAAGAGACTAAACTAGACAGAGACCATAGGTTTTTCATGTTTATTTTGATCATCATAATTATCTTATTTGATTAGTCAAAATTTTTGTAGCAGTAACTTTTTTAAATTTTGAGGTACATATCATGAATTTATTTCACCCATGTGTATGTGTGTGTATGAGTAGAGCCTTAAGTAAGTAGAGCATTGAATTTTGAAATCCCATAATTATTTTGTTTTCTTTGGAGCATAAGTTTTTTTTCTTTTTTAAAGTAAATAAGACCGACACTAAACTAAACTAGTGTGAGAAGTTTGAATTAAATTTTTTGGGTGGGGACTAGTGCGGAAGAGCAGTTCTCTCCCTCTAGTACCTAAATATACTACCTAAATATACCTAAGACCACGAAGCACCAACCAAGCACCATGCACCAAGCACCGATGGGATGAGATGATATGCAAAATTGGCAAAAAGAGCTTGGAGACAAAAAAAAAAAAAAAAAAACAGCGTCTCCAAAGGCTCCCAGCTCTACTACTCTCACGCCAAGATCAAACTGTGCAGACTGCGTCCTCAGACTCTATAAGAAAAATTTAGGATAGAGAGAGAGAGAGAGAGAGATAGAGAGAGGCCACTCCACCCCCGGATGAAAGAAAGAGAGAGGCAAGGGGGGAGGGAGAAAGGGGAGACGGTGACCCGTGGACCCCACCCCACCCTCTGGCGGTAGCTTCGTTTCGTTTCATGCCGCGAGAAAAGCCTCCGCAAATCAAAATGTTTATTTTTTTGAGTTTTCTTAATAACAATTCCTCCTCCTCCTTTTGTTTTTTTTTTTTTTTCAAATCACTAGCGGGAAATTATTTAAGAACAACATTTTCCAATGTTTCTTTTTTTACTTTGAAAAGGTTAATAAATATTTTCATTAACATTAGGAATATTTTTAAGATCATACTTATTAAATTTTAACACTAAATTTTCTTCCAAATAATATTGCAAATAATATTGCCCACTTTCTATTTCTAATGGAATCCTAATGGGGATGCTAACTCTGAGGACAAGGGAGGATCTACTTTCTCTTTTTTGTTGTAAATTGTGGATGTGATTGTGAAAAATAAAATATGAGTATCATCAAAATTTAATAACATTATAATAGTTTGGAGTTCTCTATTGGTCCACAAACTTGCAATGGAGGATCTTCTATTGGTTGACCATATATTTGTTCTATTGGTTTTTGTAGGATTGGCGTCTTCTTGGAGTCCTTGTGACTTCCATCATCCCATGGGGACAAGCTGGGACATTGTGTGTGGGGGGGGGCGGGAGGAGCTTGTTAATATTATAAGCTATTTTCTTCACTTATTCAAAATAGTGATATGCATATTAAAAATCCTATACTTCACCATCTCCCCTCTCCAAGAAGGAGGCGGGGAGGGAGCCCAAAAGTCCAAATTTATACTTATATGCCAAAAATCGCCTTTCATAAGTTTGAGATTTTTGTTGTAGAAAATAGTTTTAGAGTAATTTTTTTGGGGATAAATATGTCCTAAGATAAGGTATAATTTAAGGTTTTTGTTATTTACAAAACCAGACAAATATTAAAATTAAATATATAATGCCATCGGCAAAGTAAAATGGCCACTCTAACTCTACCGGGGGAGAAAATATTGTTCCCAGAAAATCATTTTACTCGGGTCCACTAACCGAAGAGAGTGGATCACTCTTTTCTTCAATTATTTAATAAGTCCCACGATTGAGTCTTAACCCAAGCCACCCAGAATAACCTCACTTTAATCATCTTAAAGGAGATCTTGGGAGAAGCTCTTCAAAAAACTAAGGGTAAGAATGTTGCATTGTAATTTTCTTTTTCAAGATTTAAAACTCGGGTTGTAATATTTACATGTAGTGTCATATTACCCAAATATATATTTAATATATATATATATATATATATATATATATATATATATATATATATTCTTAGGCCGTCTAGGTAGTTAAAAAAAAGTTAATAAAAAAAGAGGATAATGGGGTTAGGGTGACAAATTTGAAATTGGGCTATTAGAGACAAAATTTTAAAAATGTCCATGTCCCCACAAGAAACCTCAAAATTGATTGAAAAAATGGAATTAGCATTCAAATGGTTAGGTATTTACATGGGGCTTTTTGTTAAGTAGTGTCCAAACTCTATGCAAACACTTATTTTTTTCTTATTCGGAAGTTGAAGTTGAAAGAATTATGAAGATGGTCACACCCATCGAATATTAAACCAATTTGTCCAGAGTTTCTTTGATACTTGAATTCAATTGTCTTGATCATCAGTGATGACCTTTTAATCTAAAAAAATTGTGGATAAATTATTTATGATTAGTCTTTTTCTTTTCAATAAATTCCCTTTTATTGGGAGATTGTAAATGAGAAAGTTTCAACCTTCTCCAATCAAAACTTTTTTTTTTCTCAAAGTAAATTATCTAGAGATTTTTTTATGATACATCAAGAATTCCAATTCTTTTCATACCATATAGTTCATTATTTATTACACGGTGCAAATAAATATATGGTTAAGGCTTGGATTCTTTATTTTTTCTTTTGTTGGTTAATTTAATTAATTGAAATGAAGAAGAAAAATCATTGTTTAACTTAGGTTTAAGGTTTATTCAGCTCATTCAAAATTAAATTTTATGCCAGATTAATTTATAACTCCCTCATTTCGAAAAAAATAAATATTTTCTAATTTCTTTGGTCACTTTTTTTTTGTGAAGGTGTTTTCTTGGTGTTTTCTTTATCGGTTTCCCTTTTTAAAAAAATAGTTTTATTTAGTTTGTTTTCACATAAAAATAGAAAAAAGAAAGAAAAAAGAAAAAAAAATCAAAAGACGAAATTATGAAGAGGCCTTATTTGACTCCATTTCCTACTTGTGCCTTGGGGCCTTATTTAGAACAAAATTGCCAGTTTAAAATGATAAAATGATGGCCACTCCTTCTTTTTTCTATTTAGAATAGTTACTATTTACACATTTTTTATAGCATATTAAAGAAAAGTACATTCTCAAATATTTCCTATAATTCCCTATAATAATATTCCCTATAATTTCCTATAATATTTTACATATTTCGTGTAGAATTATTTACTAATGAAAAAGACATTTTTATATAGTATAAAGGAAAAATAATTCTTTTCGATCTTACAACAATTTATCTTTTTTTTTTTTTTTTTATTTATATATTTCAAAAACAGGGATAATTTTACACGTAAAAGTCTTTGTCGTAGAATTAATTCGATGGCAGCCAGATACAAATTTTGTCCTTACCAGCAAGGCAATCATGACAAAGGATCAGCTTTTTAAATAATTTATATTTTATTTTATACCCAAACCAAAAAGACTAGCCACTTCAGCTCTCACCTCGAAACAACCCAGGGTGATCCTTTTCTACGGTATATAGTACGAAAGCCTCTGTTTCTCTCCGGGCAAAAAGAAAATGGCGGATGGCGAAGGAGAAACAGAAGCAGGCGCGGTTCTCCATGGGGATGTCCTCTCCCTCACGCTCTCGTACGTGCCCCTCGTCGACCTCGTTTCCGCCTCGCGCGTGTCCCGCTCCTGGAGGGATGCCGTCTTCTTCTCCCTCCGCCACCTCCGGCGGCGCAGGCCGTGGCTCCTGGTCTACTGCCAGAGCATCCCGCCCCCGCACACCATCTCGGTGCGCGCCTACGACCCGCGCTCCCGCGTCTGGATGGACCTGGAGGCCGGGCCCGGCGGGCAGAGCGTAATTTTGACGGCGAGGCCTCTCCTCCTCAGGTCGTCGCACTCCGCGCTCCTCTATGGGAAATACGGGCGGCTTTCCTTCTCGTCCGACCCTCTTCACCTGACGTGGCACCACGCGAGCTCCTCCTCTGTAGATCGGTCCTACCCGATCGTCGCCCTCGTCGGCAGCCGCCTTGTCGTCGCCGGTGGCATGTACTTCGAGAACGACTCCCCCCGTCGAGGTCTACGACACGCCGACCTGCACGTGGAGCGCATACTACTCCATGCCTGCCTCGCTCGCCTCGCTGAGGGTCTCCTCGGCATCCTTGTGGCACTCCGTGGCCACCGACGGCCAGAGGATGTACATCATGCAGACTTTGACTGGCGCGACGCACACGTTCGATCCGGACACGGGGGCGTGGCTCTAGCCGTACGACCTGCGTCCGGACCCCGACATTTTCTACTCCCTCATGGGCTTCGCCGGCGACCGCCTCGTCGTGGTGGGGGTCCTGGGCAATGCACGTGACCTGAAGGGCCTGAAAGTGTGGGGATCGATGGGGGTCGGGGTGGGGGTCGGGGCGGACGAGCTGGAAGAAATATGCGCCATGCCGGAGGAGCTGCTGGAAGAATTGAAAGACTTGCAAGACGACATTTACTATGTTTCGAACATGGGCATGTGCTCGAGCAAAGATTTTATGTACCTACACAGCGACTCCTTGCCTCATCTCGTGTTTTGGTGCGGAAAGGGAAGATAATTCCGGGGCGTGGAGATGGGGGACCGCGCGAGACGCGGCGGCGAGAGGCAGGAAATTCAGAAATTGGGTGGCGTATACCTGTGCCGAAGTCGGGATCGGGGAGCTGCGGGAGGCGGCGGTGACCGGGAACGGGAGGTTCGTGGTGACGACGGCGGAGGGGTGATGCCTCCGGCACGACGCCTACGTTTCATTTTATTTTTAGCATATGATTTTTTTTATTTTTTTATTTCTCCATTGTCAACGCTAGGTAGGTAGTGCTAGGTATAATTTTATTTCTCGTATTGATATGTCGTATTTAGAGCCACCACTCTTTATTATATGTAATACAGTAAAGTATATTGCCAACCATCTTATCCATCTTATCCCTATATTCTCTTGTATTCTCATGTAAATGCATCTCACGTATGTTTCTGCTTGCATTTTGTGCGATTATTGTTACAGCCACCCACTTCAACCATTAAATGTTAAAACCTTTCACTGTTGACAAATATATTATTATGATTTGACATCTTGTGTTTCTGTGAAGATGCTTACTTTCAATCGTATCATTGCCTGTCCTGTGCCTGTCCTGTTTGGGCGGAACCCAAATGTTAGTTGTTTTGCAACATGTTTCCTCTTCTTAGGTTAGCCTTTGATTTACTACCACAGGAAAAGAAACGGAACGGGTAGATTACTATGGTGAGTGGGTAGTTATGTTTATTTTTTCGTGGTCTGGTAGTAGGAGTAAGATTTCTGGCAGAGATGGGAGTGTTGGAAAATGGCTTATTCATGATCATATTTGCCAAGTATAAGATTGAATTCTTAAAAAGGGTCTGCCCATTTTCACCTACTCAAATCTGTTAAAGTTGGATGCTGAGAAAACTTGGATGCTCAGAAAAGTGGAGCTCCAATTACATTAGAGAGTTTAGAGTTTAAGTAATATAGCTCCATTTCCTTCCTTCCCTGAAGATAAGGCAACAGAGAGGAAGGTTCTGGGTCTAATCAGATGTGAGAGTAGAGTATCCACCGCCTTTGTGGAACGTACTTTATGTAATTAAGTCTTTGTGGAACGTACTTTATGTAATTAAGTCTGTAATTAAGTCTAGTCACTCCAATAATGCTTGTCCTGTAGCACATAGGACAGATGTAGATGGTGGAGAATCATGGGATTCCAAGCCATTCCTGTGCTGATGTGGAGATTAGGTTGGAAAATTATGTGATATTGGGATACGAAATGAATGAGTAAGGAGTTCTAGGTGGATTGGGAGTTCTTCTATGGCTCCTCCATTTTGAAGTAATAATTGTATTTTAAACTTTTATAATGAATTAATATTATTTTTATAATGAATTAGTATTATTTAGTATCTGAGGATTTCTTTGTTATCTAATCAAATAGAAATTTTGAGTCAGGGTTTTTTTTTTTTTTTTTTTTGGCTCAGAAGAATACAAATTGATTAAATTTCTGTTTCACAAATATGACAGAGTTGGGTGTAGAGTTGGGCGTGGTGTCATGACAGGTGACCCATTTGGACATAAAAAAAAAGAAAGAATTATTAAATAATTTTTTAAAGACCTGCAGGCTTTTCTCCGGCGGCAGCCGCATGAAACAAAGCCGCCGCCCCAGGGTGGGGTCCACGACTGTCACCGTCACCCTTGCCTCTCTTTCATCGGGCGCGTGGAGTTACCTCTCTCTCTATCTCCTAAATTTCTTTTTAAAGAAGTAAGTATCAATTTAAAGAATCGGTGAATACTAATTTTAACACAATCCTAGCTTAAACACTTCATCCAATTTGCCAATTTTGCCTGTCCCCTAGCTCATACTATCTAATTAGGTACTAGAGGCACCCCTTTTAAATTTACCCAAAAAATTTAATTCAAACTTGTTCGGTGGAGTTCACCAAATTAAAAAATGAAATAATTAATTAAAACTAATACTAGTTTAATCAAAATGAGAAACTATCATTGAATTAGTTAGTGCTAGTCTTATTTTGAAAATATCCAATGCTCTACACTTAATACACGGGAGAAATAAATTCATGATAAGTACCTCAAAAGTAAAAAAGTTACTCCTACAAAATTTTTAAATAATCAAAGAAAAGAAAAAGACTAATCATAAATAATTTATCCACAATTTTTTTAGATTAAAGGTCATGACTCATGATCAAGACAATTGAATTCAAGTATCAAAGAAACTCTGGACAAATTGGTTTAATATTGGATGGGTGTGACCATCTTCATAATTCATTCAACTTCAACTTCCGAATAAAAAAAAAAAGTGTTTGCATAGAGTTTGGACACTACTTAACAAAAAGCCCCATGTAAATACCTAACCGTTTGAATGCTAATTCCATTTTTTCAATCAATTTCAAGGCTTCTTGTGGGGACATGGACATTATCTCGGCTGTTTTTGAAATAAAATAAATAAATAAAAAGAAGAAGATAAATTGTTGTAAGATCGAAAAGAATTATTTTTCCTTTATACTATATAAAAATGTCTTTCTTCATTAGTAAATAATTCTACACAAAATATGTAAAATATTATAGGGAATTATAGGGAATATTATTATAGGGAATTATAGGAAATATTTGAGAATGTACTTTTCTTTAATATGCTATAAAAAATGTGTGAAATAGTAACTATTCTAAATAGAAAAAGGAGTGGCCATCATTTTATCATTTTAAACTGGCAATTTTGTTCTAAATAAGGCCCCAAGGCACAAGTAGGAAATGGAGTCAAATAAGGCCTCTTCATAATTTCGTCTTTTGATTTTTTTTTTCTATTTTTTTAGTGAAAACAAACTAAATAAAACTATTTAAAAAAAAAAAAAAAAAAGGGAAACCGATAAAGAAAACACCAAGAAAACACCTTCACAAAAAAAAAAAAAGTGACCAAAGAAATTCAGCTAAGCCTTGAGCTTGCTGACTCACGTGTTGTGTTGGCTGGTAATCTGGTCATGGCTGGCGAAAGAAATGAGGAGAGGGAGAAGGAGGAAGTAAAAGAAACAAAGAAGAAACTTTAAAAAAAAAAAAATCAATTTTTTATAATTAAAAGTAAGAAATTCATATCAGCTACCGAGTCACTAGTTTATTTTCATAATATTACCGAAGATATTGTGTCTCTTCGGAAGATTTATAAAGTCCAAAATGAGGTACTACGAAGCATGGGAAAGACCCGTACTGCGACACCCTCTACTTTTATTCCTCTTTTCTTTTCTTTTGGGCTTTTGTTCTTTTGTTCTTCTTTTTTTAAAATTCTCCCTTGATTGTTCTCAAGTCCAAAAATTAGGGTATTTACTTATCATTTCTTTGCTTGGTTATGGTGGAAAAATGGAAATCTGAAATGATTTTTATGTAAATATCAAGCGCCCAATGCAAAGGACTGTTTTTTCCCCTCCTACATTTTCTTGAACACAAAAATATCTTAGGAAAAAAATTTATTTCTCCAACTACCCTTCACACAATTTTTAAGCCAAATCCTGCCTTCATTTCATCATCCTCTGTCTTGCTTAGATTAGAGTGGGGTGAGTGAAAAATTGAAGAATAAAGTCGTAAATAAAAAGACACAAATATAATTGATGGCAAGCTATAAAGTGCTTGATATTTTCAAAAATCCAAAATATGTGTTTGGTATTTTCAAAATACAGCAACCTCCTAATGGGTGCCTAGCCAGCCATAATCCTATCATTGTCAACACACGTGGCATATTTGGATTCACACAGCCAATTGATTCGAATGGAGAGTACATTCACAAATCTGGATGGAGAATAAGTTCCATCAAAATTAAGTTGGTAAATGAATAAATTTGTGGGAGGAAGTCCCACAAATATTGGTTTTTAGATGTGAAAAAACATTTTCCCTACTCTTTCTTTGGTCTCTGGTTTGAATTACTTTTATTTTTATTTTCATTTTTTTGTAATTTGATTTTTTTTTTCCTTCTTCCTTTTTTTTTTCTTCTTCTTCTTCTTCTTGGCTAGTCACCTGCCAAAGCAAAGGCGAGCAACTGGCCAGGCTTCGAGTGAGTGTTCGAGAGTGTGCACTGTGCACCCTTGAACATCAAGGGTTGCGAGGAGGCTTGCCCATGAGTGACCAGTGGAGGAAAAGAAAATAATTATAAATTACAATTTTTTCTAAAGAAAATAATAATAATAATAATAATAATAATAATAATAATAATAATAATAATAATAATAATAATAATAATAATAATAATTTGAGCTGGAGATTATCATTTTCCTAAAAAAAAAATTTATTGGAAAATGGAGCCTAATTAGAGAAATGATTTATTTTTGGAGTCAAGATCAATCCTTCATCATCCATCCTTATCAAGATTTTTACTGAAATTATAAATTTTATAATAAGGACCTCATAGTACAGAAACTTGCACATCACCTTGGTGGACCCAACACAGCTATCCATACATTTTGACTTAGGATAGGTCGAATCACGCCACATGCCACTGGACAAAAAGAAGAAAAAACGTGTGGAGACCGGGACGGAATCATGGGATAGAACAAAACCGTGCTGAGGAAGGTGTTTGGTATATCCCGGGCTCATGGCAAAGGAATGGCCAAAAGCCTAAAAGATGTTCTGAGAACTGTGAGTTTTCTTTTGTGGAAAGGAAAAACAAAACCCGTGGTAATTATAAAAAAGAAGAAGCTATATTCAACTTATATTTCATCTTTTTTTTTTTTTTTATATTAAAGATGAAATAGAACTTAGTTCTCCAAGGAAAATTTATTTTTAGCTTTATCTTCTACATATAATCTTCTTCCTTTTTTTTTTTTTTTTTTTTTTCAAAATTAAGAAAATAGTAAAGAATTGAAAATTGAAAAAATTAATATACGAGTGGAAAATGTTACTTATAGCCTTATAAAAGTATTAAAAAACATCTTTTTTTTTTTTTTTTCAAAAGTTCTATAAATCGATGGAGTTAAAAAATATCTCCTCCTCCTTCTCTTTTTGGAGGGAGAGTGACTTCTACCTTTAAAGCATTACAGTTTTGAGTTTCTTGTACTTTTTTGTTGTTTGAACTAATTCCCCGTGTCTGCTAATATGCTTGAGACCGCACTCATGAGGAGCTAGAGAGTTGCTCATTTTGATGCAGAGGATTAACTATTAAGTCATGAGAAAGTTGTATATCATAGAATTTTCAAAGTCCCATGCATACCATAGATTTCATTAATAGGAATAATACAATCTTTTTATAGTCCCATAAGTAACAATCTTTTTATTTCCAACTTAAAAAGTTGCCATGAAAATAAGAATATTTTTTTCTGGATTGGACACGATTGCCCAAACATTTTGATATTTTCAAAGGGAGTAGTTGGAAATATTTTGAGGTCAAATGATTATCTCTAATAAAAAAATTTAGGCTGATTCATGCACAAAGACCGGCACACACGACGATAAGTAGTCTTAACTACAAATTGTTATAAGAAACTAGAAACAAAAAGATAAGTCCACCATAACTAGAGGCATCCCGTAACTTCTTCTCTTCTGTTCCTCTTAATTTTTAAATAATGCAGTAAGTTTAGATTCCTTATGCGTGTGTCGTTTGTCAAGATGCCTTCTTTCCTTTCCTACTTGAGGCATCCCCAACTTCTTCTCTGTTCCTCTTAATTTTTAAATAATGCAGTAAGTTTAGATTCCATAGGCAGTAATTTTTAAGCTTAGATTCCATAAATGCCTTCGACTTGGAAAAAGAAAGCTCCAAAATCTAATAGATTATTTTCATAATCTAGGATAGATCCTATCCTATCAACAAATGCCCCACAAGCCCTGTTGTCATCACATCCCGATTTACAAGTTGGCAGTTGGTCGAGAATTCATTCCGTCTCTTCTTTTTGATTTTTTGTTGGGTCCAGATACTCATCTTGAAAGAGTTCCTTATTATCATTTTTCTTGTTTTGAAGATGACCCAGTAATGAATGCCATGATGGACTCTGACGGGGGAAACAACGAGCGGGGTGGGGCTGGGCTTTATGACCTAGGCGAGACAAGAGGAAGCTTTGCAAAATGAAGGAGCCGACGGCTTTTGAGGTTTGTCCAAGGAAATCAACTGCGACTGGCTAGCTAAATCAGCCATTAGCTAGCCTCCACTAAAGTTGCCCGACCTTAGGGTGAAGGTGGCGGTGGCTCACCAACCGCTCATCAATGGCACGTAATTTGGTCTTCATGTTAATGGAGAAGAGCTCATGGTCCTCGACTCCTCTAATATCGAGTTGAACTTCATGTGCATTAGATTAATTCCTCTTTCCATTTCTTTAGTCCATTCCGTACACGAGGCTGTGGGTCTTTTGAGTTTTGAGGGGTCATGGGCAATAACTCTTAGTGAAAGAAGAAGAAGAAGATATTAATTAAAAAAAGAAAAGTACTTTTATGTTATGCATGTAGTGAGTACATGATTTTTTTAAATAGTTTTATAAGGTTATAAGTAACATTTTCCATTCATATACTAATTTTCTTGATTTTTCAAAAACATGAAAGATCATATTTTTTTTTTTTACCAAAAAAAAAAAAAGATCATAAATTTTTACTATTTTTTAATTTAAAAAAATATTTAAAAAAAAAAAACAGAAGAAGACTATAAGTAGAAGATAAAACCAAAAATAAAGTTGCCCCAGACACAGCTAAGTCTCAAAAAAGATGAAATACAAGTTGAGTATAGCCATTATTTTTTTTTATAATTTTGAGGGTGTTTGTTTTTCCCTCCACAAAAGAAAAACCACATGGAGAAAACTTTCTACATGGCCATGAGCGTTGGTGAATGTAACAAAAGACAATGAAAGAACTCGATGAGGTAGAAAGAAAATTAAAGTACATATGCATATAGTTATTTCCTGGATGATGAGGTATCAATGAGGTAGAAAGAAAATTTTTAAAAATAATTATTATTGTTAACCAAGGAAAATAATTTGTGGTAAAGTCAAGATACACTTGGACAAAAAAAAAATAATAATTCTGGAACGTATTAATATGCTAGGCCCATAAACTCCAATGCTCAAATTGGAGCAAAAGCAATTTGCTTAGCTTTACATCATACATCTATTTGGTAGGCTTGCATATATTGAGTACATCTAATAATACATGAATGTGACATTGGATCTATAAGTTTTTGAATGTCATCAATTTTTGATCCAGTAAACTTGTAAGTGGATCATATAATTAGACACTAAATGAATCAATGGTTTTTACAATTTTTTTCTAATCAATCTAATTCCGGAGCTAGTCATGAGATTGGCCCAAGATATTTACGTTTTTCTCATCCCTACTTATTAAACATACTAATTTGAATTGATGAATATTCTAATTTCGATAATTAATAATACATAATTAATTAATACTACTTATTTATTCATTTATTCAGCAATGTTATGATAATCGAGAACAATAGCTAACCCAATAGCTGCTAAAAGCTATAACAAAAATGGAGAAAATATCTCATTTTAATTGTCAACTATAAAAAAATCTTAAAATATTACGAAATTTATATTAGTTGCATGGAGGATGAGTTCGAGACCCATAAGGTCCCTAACCATAAGTGATCAATCCATAGATACCAATTAAAAATAAATAGGTACTCAAAATAAGTACATGTTGGAGTATGATTGACCATCTCCTTATTAATTTTGATTAATTTCAATATGAACAAGAATTCAAGCATATTCAATTATATAACAAGGATAAAGCAAATGAATAGATTGATATTTGGTAATCAGAATAAAGAATTTATATTATACACATGAATAGTTTTCAAATATTTTTGAAGATAAATGGATTTGATAATAGAAAACAAGGTTGAATTTTGATCACTATTAATAGTTAAAAAGATTTATCATTGAGGAGCAACTAAAAGAATTATGGAAATGATTTCAAATAGAAGATAAAGATTTGTTGATAAATGAACTCGGATTTGTTGACTATTACCTGTCAAATATCCGGCTCCACTTTGTTTTTCAGATAATCCCCGTACCAAGACAATCCCATACCAAGACCCATCTAAAAAGGTAGTCATTATTGAAACCAAAATGCTCGTACAAACCAACAAAGTAAAAGATTCAAATAGAATTAATATCGTTTATAGCTCCTACATAAATAAATGTAGGAGCTGCCAAGCCCTTACAAAATGAGAGTTTGATAGAATATTAAATAATGATATAGAATCCCAAGGAAAAGGCAGAATAAATCGGATTGGTAAGTAATACCACTCCTATACTTCCTAATGTAAGACCTCATCCAAAAAAAACTAAAAGAAAATCATGTATTGGTCTAGGCAACTTCATTATTATATGTAAAAGAGAAATTAATTGAAATGTTTTCCATGATTTTATTGACTCGACAAGAAATGTTTTTACAATATGCTCCTAATTGCATTTAATTCAAATGAATGGATTTAAAATGGGTCTAGGTCCAATTAGAGGACCAACATAATATGGTTTTCTCTTAACCCAAAAGATTTACACGAAGAAAAGGGTAATTTAGCTCAAAACTCAAATTAGTGTATTCTATTTTCAATCTAACTTTAATCACACTTTTTACCAACCAATCAATAGTTAATTGGAATTTACATTAATTGACCGACAAAAAAGAAAATGAAGAATTCATTCCTGTGCATTAGATCAAATTGAACCCTACTACTTGGTGTAGATTCCTATTAAATCAAAGATCAAAGGGTTTTAATTTTTTTTATTTTATTATTATTTGAGGGGAATTCGAAATTGTTCTTATTATATAATTGTTAATTACTTACATTGGTAAATGGCCAAAAGTGATTTGATTATAATTCAATTCGTCACATATGTAGAAAGTTCACACCCTTGGGTCATTGATAAACAATTTATTAGACAATACTCAATACATTCGCCACAAAAAATACAAATTTTGCAAGCTTTCTTTTGTATACCGGTTTCCAATTTCCCATCAACAATAGGGAGATGAATAGGATACACAAAAACATACTTCACAAGCAATGCCTTTATCAAATTCAAAATATTCAAAATGGATTTGGCCAATGTAATTAAATTTTCATAAGGATATTTAGTGTAGGTAAGGTAATCATGAACCTTCACCAATGTACCTTGGAGCTCCTACTGTAATTCATGCCCCCAGGTACCATAGGGAACATATCATAGAATATTTGTTTCTTTCTCTTATTTGATATTTCAGAGAAGCACGAGAATATTCTAGTCCTTTTTTTCCTTTTACAATTAAAGGAGTTGGAAAGAAGGTATCAACAATAGATTACCCAGAGAAATGGGTAAAAGAAATTTCCATCCAAGATTTAATAAATGGTCTATTCTTAGTCTAGGTAAAGTCTATCTTGTTGTGATAAAAATAAACAAGAATATATGAGTTTTAGCTAATTTAATAAAAATACCAATTAACTCTATCTACTTTATTTATTTCAAATAGCTAAGGACAAATATGTAAGAAATATAGATATTCCAACCCCTAAGTAAAGAACTGTTACGTGAAACTAATAGGTTTAGGTAGGAAGCAACTTAAAATAACCCAAATTTGAAATTGTACACGTATAGAAAGAGAAGACCATTTTTTTCAGAGGTTTTTATAATAAAGAATTTATAGAATTTGAAATTTATACATTGGAGTGATAAGTGCAAAACCAAAACTTGGTAAAAAAATTAATATAAAAATTAATAAAATTAAATTTAAAACTAAATTTATTTAAAACATTTAAAAAAATTAAAAAAATTAAAGAAGAAGAAGAAGCCGCCTCCTCCCCGCATAATTTTTCGGCTGATAAAGGGATGCAATGGTTAATTTTCTAAAAGAATGATACTGATGGTACTGGCCATGAAGTTTCGTTGTTGAGTATAATAAACAATCCATTAATTAATCAAATGAATGATTTAATGAAGATATAGTAGATGCTAATCAACCGAGGGGCTTCTTTATTAATAGTTAAAAATAAGCAAAAAAAAAAAAAATACTTTTTCTCAAAAATTTAAAGTAGTAAAGTTCTAGAAAATGTGATAAATTTATATGTAGATTAGGGAGTCAATTATTAAGTATTATGAAAGTTGCTAGAGTTCTGCATTTAAAAAAATCAAAGTGCCTGAATCTGCTATTCTGGAAATGTAGTGTTGGAATTCATTTATTAAACTTTAGATGCATAAATTGATTGGTTGGCATCTAAGGAAGCCAAGCCCAAGAACATTGTGAAATGCATAACCGACAGGTGTATCGTTAAGAGTTCTTCAAATGTACCAAGAATCCACGGACATGCATAAAATTATTAGGCTAATAAAAAATTTATTATTTTATCGACTTACAAAATTTATAGCGTAAGATTAAAGTTTGTTTTGCTAAAACTGTTATCGAGTCTATTACTCTAATTGCCGGTTCGATTGCACATACAATTTTATATAATAAAACACATGTATTCGGAATTCTTACCAAGATTGTATGTGAAAAACGCCTTGTTCAAAGTTTTCAATTCTCTATCCTTGATATACGCATAACATGGATCAATATATGACTAAGATTTTGAGAAAAAACACATGAGAGAATAAGCAAATCACACGGTATAAACAACTAGCATATGAGTAAGTTTGCCTATAGGAGATTACCAATCGCAATTTGGTACTCAGTTAAACATAAAACTTTTTTACCATTTGAAATCATCACCAATCAATTAGGGTGGATTAAAAGACTTAATCTAATGCCATTTTAGTAGCTTGTCTATTGATTTTCAAAAAATATTTTTTGCAAGCAATCTTAGAGATTTTAAATTTAAGCCACCAACATGCACCGAGTGATCAAGCGAATTTAAAACTCAATAACCAAAGCAAGAAATAAATTGCTAGATATAGGGCAAGGACATAAATACCTTAAGTAAGCAAAAGCCCATTGATTGCAATGCATCAAATATTCTACAAGATTTTACTAGAAAATGTATGCATGTCCTAAGTATGACTTGTAAATGATTATGTAAATGTAAGGGAAAAGTGCCAAAAAAGTTTTAAAACTATGGCATTAGTACCAATTAAATCCTAAAAATTTGAATTTGATTAATTCAATCATAAACATTTTGACATTGGTATCAATTTAATCCATTCAGCTGAGGCAATTCCTAATAAATTCTTTTTCTTTTTCTTTTTCTTTTTATTTATTTTTCCTTTTATTTTCTTTTTTAATATTTAAATTTTAATTTAAATGTTTTAAATAAATTTAATTTAATTAATTTCTATATTAATTTTTTACCAAGTCAGCCACTTGGGTGTACTTTTGTCATTTTAGGTAAGGCTCGACCATAATAATATATTAAAAAAAAAAAAAAAAAAACATAGATCGCTCTCTATATGTCCAACAATATAATTACACTTACTTCACTTATATGGTGTACTTAATTTAACTTTTTTTTTTTTTTTTTTTTATGAATCATAAAAACTTTTAACTTTTTTTTTTTTTAAATTTATTAAAGGTTTCTTTGCTTATGCCAAATAGTAAGGTTTGTTGAACATCATTGTCATTGATACATAATGGTTGAGTGTCTAAGTGCTAATTATATATTATCTTTTTTGTGATTTATTGCTTAATGATTCAGCCGTAAGTTATTTAGTTAAGTTATTTAGTCAGAACATATATCACCTTACAACTAACCAAAGTAGCACAATTTAAAAACAAAAGGGGTTCTTTTTCATTTGTTGTAGGTAATTTTAGCGTATGCAAGTATGCAAGAACATTGGGATGAAGAAGTTTTACCTCTTCGAACTAAACCAACTGAAACATTACCTCCCAAAAGAAGTAGCTTTTTGGCAAATACCATGAAGTTTTCTCATAATTTCAACTCCAGTAATCCAATTAACTTATAGCCGCATAACACTGAAAAAAAATGTCAAAAGACTTTTTCTTCTTAAAAGCTGATCCGATGTTCTTTACAATCTTGATGAGTTTTCCTCGTCTATTCATCAGAAGCCCGAATGCTGCAGCAAGTTTTGCACTGTGATAGAACAAGAAATCCCTTTTCTGATGTTCTCCGACTTCATGAAGAACGAAACTTGAAAGCTCTCTAGCATTCTGAAATTAGAATATCCAACCCACTATAGATGTTCTTGGCTTGTAAATGATATAGTCTCATTCTGATGCATGACCCAACTCTGTGAAGGCTGTTTCTGAAACCCTTTCACCCTCATTTTTTTCGTCACTGTTCGCCATCTTCCAGATGCAGAGTACAGAGTTGCAACAAGCACATAGGTAGAAGGATCTTGCGGTTCCATCAAAAGTAAATGCTTTATAACTCTTTTAACGACAATTGCACTGGATTGGACTCTACGTCCGTCAAGCAAAGCTTGCTAGACTAAAGCCTCTGGTTCAAATGGCATATTGCTGAATATTTTCTCTGCAAGCTCAAGAAGTCCCCAGAATCCTAAAATACCAACAAAGGCTGCTGCATAATGCTCCTGTGAAGGTTCTATATTAAATTCTGTTCGCATGGATGAAAAGAATCCACAACCTTCATCAACTAAACGCATTTTAGTATATTTATAAGCTAGAAAGATTCTGCCAGGCTTTATCCCTGCATCCTGTAAGTTTGAACAGACAGTGAGGGCATCATCTCCCGGATGTATAATGAACCACGCACGCAATCAAGCCATTCGACGAAACTACATCATGTGCAGGCATATTGTTAAAGACATTTTTAGCAGCATTAATATTCCAATCAATGCATTTGCTACTCTAAATCTGAAAATAATCCAGATTTAAGAGCGAGCATGTGAATCTGCTCACCCATAGCATTATATCAATCAACCCAAACTCTGCATACGCTCTAATCATCTGGTTCCGCATTTTATGTAAAATCTGATAAGTGCGGTCTCCATTCCATTCCAATTCTGATGGCATGACCATGAATTTCCTTTACTCTAATTAAACTATTAGTCTCAGCACATTATCAATTTGGTCCATTGGCTGAAAAGATTCAAATGCTCTTTCGTATTGGGCCTTCACCAATCCCGAAACTACAGTATTCCTCCAAGCAATGTGTCTCTTAGGCAATTGGTCAAGCAATTCAAAGAACAGAATCCAGACACTCGCATTTAAGTGCATTAGAAACAAAGAGGCTTTCTAAATAACCCGGGCCAGCCACCAAAGCATGGACTTGCAAACCAGCTCCAGTTCAGTCAGCCGTGTCCACGATACTCATTTTGCTGAGTACCTGAACTCATCAATCCCAAGAAAGCCTCCGCTGCTTCGAGTCCTCAGTCCGCCTTAGCGAGACCAGAGACGACGGCCGTATAAGAAACCACATTGGGATGCGACAGCCCATCGAAGACGCCGTAAGCGTGGGAGGTGCAGCCAAGTTTGAGGCAGGCCACGATGAGCGCATTGCCCAGACTGGGATTTTTCTCAAGCTTGAGGACGAGAGCGTGCACCTCGCCGTATCTTTATGGAGAAGCGAAGCAAGTCAAAGCAGTCGTCAGCATGAGAAATATTGACATGTAAATTCATAAATATTTTTCATCACATTTATTTAAAATTCCAACAAAATTTAATTTTTTTTACTGGAAAAGAAAAATTAATGCTTTTGACATGATATTAACTCTAAATTAACAATCTCTTTTGCAAACCCCAAGTTTTCCCATTTAAGACCACCGTGTTTTAACAATTATTATATGTTTTTGTGCTTATGTTATTCCATACTGATTTTTTTCCTTTTGTTATACCATGTATACATATATGGTACCTTTTGCTCAATTATTGGGCATGCTAAAAAGACATATAGATATTTGATGATTCTAGAATATGAAACTTGGAAAAGGAGTAAATGCAAATTCCATTACCATCAATAGTAAAATATGATTACTTGTCAAATTGATTAAACCATTCAATTGAATATCCATCATCCGCAGATCTATTGACCATGGAGCAATAATGAACTATACGTCTTATGTGTCCCCAAAGAAAAAGAAAGCTCGCAGCCACTGCAAGAGTGAATAGTGAATGGCTTGTTTCAGAGTTGCTTTTTCGTTTCTGGGCTTAAAGGACAAGCCTTGTTTCTGGCGGTAGCCCTAAGTTAGGTGCCCATGGTAACACTCACCACTCCAATTTCTTTTGTTCCCCAAAGAAAGAAAAAAAATGGTTCAACTAATTAAAGGAGGGAGAAATAGATTTGGATAGTTTCTTGTTCCCCTTCTTTTCTTTTTCTCTTTCTTTTTCCTCACCTCACCACCGCTCTTGTATCCTATCCCATCATCCTATCGTATCCTCCTCCTCGTCCCCCTGCCCACCGCCAGCCTGCCTGCCACCGCCAGCCGACTGCGACCAGTGGGCTTCTCTCTAGAGAAGGAGCAAGAAGAGAGAGAAAAAAGAAAAATCTAAAAAAATTAATTAAAAATTATAAGAAACTTTAAGTTAGCCTATTTTTTTTTTTTTTCTATTCTCATTCCTAGAGATTACCAAAATTTTTGCCTAGAAATGAAAAGACTATTTCTAAAAAAAGATTCCGGAACACGCCTTAATATCCTCATCTATATAGACAAATTCATAAAACAAGCTCACTTTAATCATCTTAAAAGATTAATATAGAAGATCTTGGGACTAGCTCTTAAAGAAATAAGGTATCATGGTCTACATAGTAGCATAGTAGTTGCTTTATAGTCAAATCCATTTGACTACTATGGATGAAGGATAACTAATGGATAATTGCCCTCCCAATATTCCTAGTAAGCAAAATATCAATAACACTGTCCAACCCATAATCCTAAAATAACTTGGCCAAGAAAATGAATAAAAAAATACAACTACTACAAGCAAGTAAAATAGCTGTTCAACTAGTATTAACATAATATGCCATGATACAAAATTCGGTCTCCTAGATTTAAAACTTGAAGGCTAGTAAGATTTGAAGTTGAAATAAACATGCAAAATCCCTCTTTCAAAAGTGTATCTGAAGCCCTTCTTTGTGTGAATATTCCCATTCTTTACACACAATCCTAACCCAAACAATGTGAATCATATGGCAGCCAAAAGGTTTTACATACGCCTAAAAGTGATTTTCTGATCAAGTAGACCCAACAATGTCCTCATATGGGGCGAGCGTGGAGTCGGATGATACCCGTCTCTGTGCTATTCCCATCCTTTTCAATTGTGTGTTGGGGGTTCACACCGTTGGAAGATTTTGGTTTTCTTGGTCGATGCTTATCATGCCACCAATAAGCCCCAATCCACATGGATAAATTCAAGTATGAGGTTGTCTGAGCAAAAAATATAAATCAAATAAGTCAAAACCAAAGTCCAGAAAATTGATGACATGAAGCACGAGTCCAGATTCCACCTCTGCAACATTGCCAAAAACTGCATCACCTTCCTCCATGGCTCCCATGGCTTTGGTGGCCTTCATTTCAAAATTATCTTCCGATGGAGCTGGCTTTGACACTATTGCTCCTTGCATCCGTCTCTGTTGTTCTTCTAGCACCTCAGTTCTTTTCCGTTCCTAAAATTATATACCGGAGACCTCGGGTTAGATGCACAACCTTACTCAGTTTGCACTATGTTTGCACTAAGCAACAGTCTGGTCTGCAGGGAGAGGAATTTTCCAATGCAGCCCTATCCTCTTCAGGGTCAACGTTCCCTTGAGTTTCATCACCATGCAGAAGTTGCCCCGGGAAAATGATCCAGCCCCCTCTTCTGACTCCATCATCTCAATGGTTCCGGCTACATGGATCCTTCATCTAAACATCAAAACCATAGGAATTGTAACTTAGTACCCACTCAACTCAAAGCAAAGCCGAAACAAGATTTCTATAGAAAAGTTATTTGTCGACAGAGTCAGGCACACCTTCTCAGGCACACCTTCTCGTATATAGGACACTAGCAGTTTCTGGATTATCAACGACATCCACAGACGTTGAAGATGCTTGCGCAACATTTTCTCATGAAATTCTTTCTTGAAAGCCTATGTTTCATTCAGTCAATTTTGACGTAATATACATTCTCAACAGTGAAAGAATATCAGAATATAATTACCTTTGCCTTGTCTATGTGGATGCAATTGAAGATAACTTCCCAAAACTCCATGACCTTATAGCTGTGCCGGTATGCAATTGAGTCTCAACACCAGCATATCAGCATGTATTCTCGGTTGGTCTTCTTATGCGGATAATCCCCACATCTGCTTGGATGCTAGAGTACGTATCCCCTTCTTCTGCAAGCAACTCAGCAGGAGGCTCCTCCCCACACCCTCTGGCTCGATAAAGTGCATCCTTTTTCCTGGCTTCTGCCAGCTCCCAAAGTGCGTGCTCGGTAAGATAAAGAGATAAGAATCTGCAGACCCAGAAGGTCAACTTTTCCTATGCTACTCTGAATAATTCACCCTTTTAGACACTACTTTCAGGTAACATCCTCGCACTGCTCAAAGGCCAAAAGACCATGTTAAGCGTCAATGATCTCTTAGAGCTCATGTAGCAATTCCATGACTAGCATAGATACCAAAATCAAGGATGCTGAGAAGTGAGCCATATAATGACGATTAGAGACTAAATGAAAGATCTCTAGACCATTCGCATGAAAATATAAAATATAAAAAAAAAAGCATATTACCTTCCAGTACTCAACATATGTCAGTTGTGTCCAAATAGAGATGCATTTTGATGTCACCATGAAGCTCTTCCATTTCTTTCGCTGTTAAGCCCTGAATCAAATGCAGTGGCCTAGACAGCTAAGCTACCATAATAATAAGCCTCTCCAAATTTAACTTATCAAAAAATTATGTTGAATACTTCCCATTATATACATTTCTTTGGAGATAACTACAGGGATATTTATACACCATAGTTTTAACAATAAATGCACTTCATGGTCAATTAAAGCACAGTCTATATGGTCAACAGTTTATGCCACCTCCTACCTATCGACCACTGAAGTCGAGTAACAAACTGCTGAATCAAATCCACTCCAAAGCAGCTTAATTGTCTGATTGAAATAAAATAAAATATTTGGAGGTTATTTGAGGGACTTTTATCCACACTTCTTTTGTGGCTTAGGACTTTCAACCCAACAAGTTGTTTAGCACCAAAGCCACATAAAGAGAAGCTAGGGCTAGAAGCAGCCCCCTATTCCCAAGCTTGTGACGAGAGACTTGACTTCCAAGGGGATGCCAAATTACCCCATAAATTGCAAGATATGTTTTTTTATTTTATTTTATTATATCTTCCTTTTTGTCGTGTCTTAGTAAATGCAACAATAATTCCTCAATCCAATGAAAGTCAAAGTGAGGGAAAAGAGGGGGATGGGAAATAGGCTTAAGGCTAAAATTCAATTTAGAAAGTAGCAGCAGCCAAGTCAAAGGCAGCTCAAACAAGCTCTTCTCAATTCAAATCCAAGTAAAATTAAACACGATCTTCCAGCAAAGTGAAAAATCTATCCATCCAATCTTCCATATAAAAGAGATGCTGTCATTAGATGCTAATGAAGAAACTTTATACGATGATAGGAAATAAAACCATGTAAAATATATTTGGTTACTATAAGAGAAAAAGATACATCCGAATAACATGGAGTGTCGGAGACTATATGTTGAAAGATCATGGATGACAAAGAGTATGCTGGGTTATCCGTAACGGAGAATCCATCCCCCCACATTTCGAGGAGGATGGTATAAAAAATTTAATATTCGAGTCAATATTCAGATCATATGAACCATTGAGGTGCTTAGATAGAATATCAATTGCTTCCGCACCTTCATGCAATGCAATCTCATCTCTGACCTGACTTTGCTTTGATCAAAATGAAATGGGAAAGACTCACCATATTGAGAAAAAAATTGTCAAAATGATGCCTCCGTAAGACTAACCAGTACAAAGCAGGATATTTACGCCCATCGCCAATTCAACAAGAAAAATCTTGCTTTGGTGACTGAAGGGAACATACCATTTTGTCTTGATGCTGAGCCTTTCTTCCCTTCTCTTCTTCATTATCTCTACCTCTACTTGAATAATGAGCAATAAAAACTAGCAAGGTTAAGACATTTTGCTTTCTAGCATTTGGGATTTGGCATTTATTCATTCATAAAGCACTACCTATTCTTAAAAACCTATATATATAAATCAATATATAAAGTCAAGTTTTGCAAGTTTTTGTTCAAATTTAACCTAAGCATTTCCCCTG
This sequence comes from Eucalyptus virginea, assembly GCA_014182375.1. NCBI lineage: Eukaryota > Viridiplantae > Streptophyta > Magnoliopsida > Myrtales > Myrtaceae > Eucalyptus > Eucalyptus virginea. Next base: position 11,040,737 of record CM024524.1, on the reverse strand, counting down.
TTCGCAGGAAAGTTGATAATTATCTTTTCGTTTTTTTTTTTTTTTTTTTTTTTTGGTAGCCCGGAAGACATACATGATGGTCTCCCATTTGTTTCCATGAGAAACCCAAGTGCCTCGGCCCTAACATAGTACTAGCCTAGGCAAATGCAAAAGGAATTTCAGGATGCAATAGTCAATCTAAACAGAGTTTAGAGGTATGATGTTAAACTAAAACAGTTGAGTTGAATCTTAGTGCAGGAACATAAGTAAAATAACTTTTTGGAGCCTAAAAGGCTTCAAATAGTCTACCCCTGAATTTGTTGCATGCATATTTATCCACTTTATTTGGATCCCTTCTCCATTATTATCCGGTTACAAATGCATTTTTGCTGCTGGAAACACTAATTTCATTAAATTAACCACCGAGATAAGTAATCAGCATCTCTTCTTCGTCAAATTATGATGCTAAAGTTGAAGAATCTGTCTCTCTACCCAAATAATTTAGCCCCTTAGCTAAATAAATTTAGCACAATCATGGATTATAAAAGGGAAAAGAGCACCGAAAACCCTAAACTTTGCCCAACAAATTTACCCCAAAAACATTAAAAAAAAAAAAAAAATGCCGAACTTTGCCACCAACGGTGACATATTTACCCCAAGCTTCCTTTCGTCACATAAAAAAAACCTAAAAAAGCTGAAGTTTACTATAGGGCATTTTGATTTTTTACTTATTAATTTTTTTTTCTTTTTTTCTTCTTCTTCTCTCTTCCCTCCACCTGCCATGTGAGCCCAGGGGAGGGAAGCGGGCGGGAGGGCAAGAGCGGCCCTAGCTAGCCCAAGTGAGGGCGACCCTTGACGCTGGTGAGGGCAGCTGGACGTTGGCTTCCTTTGTCGGGGGAGCCAAAGCGGCGGAGGGAAGAGAGAAGAAGAAGAAAAATAAAAAAATAAAAAGAAAAAACAGAAATATTAAGACAAAAATGCCTTGCAATATTAACCATCTGAAACATATTCTTCTTTTCCACGGAGTGAAAAACAATTCCTCAAAATAGATCAAAATTATGTTTCCCCCTATTTTAAAATGGCCAAGAATTTAAGGCTCACGCGGGAACAGCATGCCCTTCTACTTTCTAGTTTCTAGTTTCTAGGGTGATATAAAGAGGGAAATGAATAGAATGGGAATGGGGTCATGATTTTTCTACTTCTCATAAAACTATTATCTTAGAGCTTAACTAGAATCACTTCAAGAAAGAAAAGGCCGATAATCATCAATTTTACAAACCAAAACAAGGGAAGTCAAATCATCAATACTGCACCCAATGCCTCAATTTCTTCCTCTGTAAAATGATGACCATGGAGCTCGCGCACCTTCCATCCCGATTCCTTCTAATTCCATTCTGGTTCCTCTCTCCCAAGAAGAGGATGCTTTCTTCTTTCTAGTTTCTATGCGGTCGTAGCCCCAGTTTTGGTGGGCTTCATTTCAGCATGAGAGGTCACATACGGAGATAATTATACGGAGATACTTATGATTTTTTATTTTTATACTTTCCTGCCGTGTCTTTGGCCAATGATAAACTCACGGCTTCAATTTATCTTTTCTGAAATATTAATTACACTATAAAAAAAAAAAAAAAAAAAAGCAGCGGAAAGTATCTTGAGATTCACTTAATAATTAAAAAAATGTATCATAATTCATTAGCCATAGAGAAAAACCTCAACAAAATTTAATTCATCTAACTTGCACAGGATTTTCATTAATCTTGCAAAGGAGCTTGTGCATCTATTTATTCCCTCCAAAGACACGTATTCGTAAAATAAAATAATAACAAAAAAACCTAGTCAATAGATTAGATTTATTGATTAAGAAAAATATTTTCTTTGATAAAATTAGCCTAAACCAAACTAAAAGACTAAATTGACAAAAGGTTTATGACTAAATTGACACCATTAAAAGTTTAAGATTAAATTGGTTCCGAATCAAAAGATTTATAACTAAATTGTTTTATGACTCTTTTTTTTTTACTTTTTGCTGGAACAATTCAAACCACCGATCAAGCTTCAGCCAAAAAAAATCTAACAAAACAAACAATCACGCACATTGTAAAATAGGAAATACATGAAGTCTATTATATTCGAACTTAAAGATGTCCTAAAACAATAAGGCTTTAGGTAGCAAGTGCACATCATTATGACTAATGGGAGACTTCAATCAACTGAAATTCATATGAATTTCCCTAATTCCCTATCTAAAATTAGTTGTGTCGTTCTTCGCCCAAAAGTAATATATGCCTTGGTTATTTAAAAATCATTTTTACGTATGAATTTCATACGTCGGTGATGAAACTGAAGGTCATGGATCGCATACTGGCAAGCTAAGATCAAGCTAAGGTCATGGAGTTTTGGGGGTTAACATATCCACATATACAAGGCAAAAGTAATTATATTCTTTCACGGTGGAGAATATATATTTGGTAAACATAGGATTTTTGAAAGATTTTCATGCGAAAATGTTGTGCAAGCATCTTCAACGTGGAGCAGCCTGTGAAGGTCGTTCAAAATCCAGAAACTGTCGTCCTGTACAAGAAGAAGGTGTGCCTCAGTCTACTGATATCTTTCCTATAGAAATCTCGTTTGGCCTTTGAGTTCAGTTCAGTTCAGAGTTCCCATGGTTTTGATATTTAGATGAAGCATCAATGTACCCAGAACCCTTATCTAATGGAGAGATGATGGAGCTGGATCATTTTCTCTGCAACGGACGGCTGCATCGTGACGAAACTGACTGAAGGGGCCGTTGACCCTGAAGAGGACTCGAAGAGGAGAGGGTTGCATTGGATAATTCCTTTTCTCCCTGCAGATTGCTTAGCGCAAACTGAGTAAGGTTGTGCATCTAGGAAAAGAATTGAGGTACTAGATGCAAGAAGCAATGGCCTCAGAGCCAGTTCCATCGGGAGATAATGGAAGATAATTTTGAAATGAAGGCAATCAAAGCCATGGGAGCCATGGAGGAAGGTGATGCAGTTTTTGGCTTGACGTCATTTTCTCTGGACTTGGTTTTCTCAGATAACCTGAGCCCTGATCCTTTGTTCATGTGGCATGATAAGTATCGAATGGAGAAAACCAAAATATTTCTAACCCTTGTCCACAGTGGTGGGGATATGAGTGGAGTAAGCATGTAAGCATGTGCAACATTGTCCAAGTACTAAGGCCCAACATAAGAACATTACTTTTACCCAAGCATAAATACAAACATTTAAGTTCAACAAGCATAATGATTAACATAAATGAACATGAGATTGCTTGGTGATAAGAGGTTGGTGATAAGAGCTTCGCTATGCGGCTTGGTGATAAGTGGCTTGGTGATAATTATGGCTTCCGTTGGGTTGGTTGGGTTGATGATTCGTTTGCCACAGGAGGAGGAGGAGGCAGAAATGCTTTGAGGTCATTATCCTGGAATAATTTTTGCAATATAGTTCCCATAAAACTGCTGGATCTTTCTTCCTCAAGCTCGGTTCTCTTCCATCTTTTATCTTCAAGCTCCTCTTCGGTTGTCCGGATTTGAGTCTCCATAGAATAATTGTTATTCTATCTGATGTTTGGGAATGTCCACCGGATAAACGCCGGAAAAAATCCGGGGGAGGGGGTGGGATAAGCCCGGGTTGGATAAATTTTTTTTTTTAAGAAAAGAAAGAACTTAACAAAAGAGAAAATGGATGCCTCCGCCTCCTCTTCCATTCATTTGTCAGCCCTCTTCTTCCACTTCTTCTCCCATCTTGCTTCTCGTATGCCAGCGATTGGGTGCCCCTTCCTTTGGATCATGGACTTGCCGAATTTGATGACCAAGTACTTGGACGTCTCAAAGGAAGAGGGGATGATGGTGATGGTGATGAAGCAGCTGTAAATCTTTGGTATGGTTCACAATTTGGATCTCCATCCATTTGAGGCAATGCAAAGACTACTTGGGTGGTGGCCTAAAGATTTATCCCTATCCCTCTCTGTAGTCTAAGATTTATTGATTTACGGTGCTCGCTGTTTTCAATGTGGCCACTGCAAAGGTGGCCACAATTCCTAGATCTAGGCTTTTCCATGGCCTTTAATTAATTGATTTTTCTATTTTTTAATTTTATAATTCAATTGAATATCATTTTTATTTTTTAATGCAGTGCACCAAAAATTTGATAGGACCACCTTTATTATCCAATTATTATCCAATGATTTACTATCCCACTTTATCCTATCCTATGGGGCAGCCTATATGTAGATAAGTGAAAATTTGGAGAAGTGATATCTTGATTAGTGAGATAATGAAAAGATTTATTACCTTAATGTCTCTTCTTTTGAAAGCCGGTTCTTGGCAAAATCCTCCAAGAAAAATTTCTCGTTAGGAAAGTGGTCAGGAAAGTGATTATCTTTGAAAAATTCTTGCATCATCCTATCGCATGATCTGATAACGATTCCACAGGGACTTTCTATCTTTCGCCTTAAAACTTGCATTTTTTTCATTCTTTGGAGGCCTGTTGATGAACCGAGAGGGAGAGGAAAGCAGAGACGATTGGATGAACTTGGATGAAGTGAGAGGAAAAGATAGGAGAGGAAGTGAGACCAGTGGGTGTTAAAAAGAGGAAGAGTTTTTATGATCAACGTCCCACTCGAGGAATGAAACCGATCAAGAGGAAGAGGAAGGAAGAGTTTTTACAATTAATTAATATCAACGTCCCACTTGAGCAATGAAACCGGCATTGATGGTGAAAAAGACAATGTGGATACGGATCTGCATGGGAGACTGGAAAGGGAAAAAAAGTTTAAAATTGCAGGCAGAAAGAAAGAAGACGTTGCATAATAAAGACCACCTAACAAAAAAAAGTAAAAATAATAAAAGCACGCGATAGAGAACTAAAAAATTAAAATATATATATAGTAAGAAGAAGATGGAGCCCGCTAGTCTCGATCCTTTCTTCTTCTTCTTCTTTTCTTATTGTATTTAAAAAAATCGTTGATGGATTAGCCCAAATATTTACATACTTCTATGAGATATATTTTCTATTTATTTATTTTTTCAGTTATATTTTCTTCACACACAAATATATATACACATATATATATATATATATATATATATATATATATTAATTAGAAGAATCCCACCCTGTTCAAATAAGGATTTATGATTTTTCGGGAAGGATAAATTGAGAAATTGATATTGGTTTCCTGAGAAAACAAACAAGGTCACTCATCCCCAAGGTCACTAATCCCCAGGGTCACTCATCCCCAGCCTTAGCTTTAATGAACATGTTCCTATATTTCCTATATTTTATAATCAAGGGAACTACCAAGTCCAGAAGCTAATGCTAGGTGTAAAATTTTTAGGTATCAATATAAAAATTGCAAAATAGTAGCACAACAGTACTAGAATCATAAAAAAAAAGTAAAAAAATTAATTGCGATTATGCTAGGTCCTAAGATTATAAATGCTTAATTGCAATTTTCTTTTTAAAATTCGAAACTGGAGTTGGAATATTTACATGCATTACTACTATTATTATATGTTATGTGTGTAGTGTGTCCTATGTAGTTAAATTTTTTTTTTCCCGTATGAAGGGCCACACATAATAGGTTTTAATTTTGGGCTACACTACCAACATATGGAAATCATGGGTATTACCACCAACAAAGTACAATTTACATATTTTTGTTTCAAAATTTTAGAATCAAAATTTTAGAATGAAACTTAGGGATTAAAACATATTGAAAAAATTGAGTTACAAGAGGATTCAAATTTGGTGGGGTACATCTAGTAGAAATCCAAATCCCTATGGTAAGTACTTAGGCATTTCTTTATTATGGGGCTTTTTGTTAAGTTATGAAGTATTTTAGACATCTCAAGCTCATTTGGGTAAAACCAAGATGCCAAATCTTTGGAATTATTACTGAAATTCTAAATTTGATAGAGCCAAATCTATCCAACTCCAAATCTATCCAACTCGTACCAATATTTATGGTAAATATCATTTCATGCCAATAGTTTTTCAACTTGACTAGTATACATAGCATATAAAAAAGAGCAAGCCAAAAAGAAGTGGAATACATGACATTAACATATTGCCTCCAAGGTGGTATCCATAAATCTTCTTTCAAATTGTTATGTTCTTATTGGGAAAGACATTAAACCAATTTGTCCCACACGAGTGCATCCGTAAAAATCATCCTCCTTCTTTTGTTTGGATACCCTTTTTAATCTTCAAGCAAATATTGAAATAAACCATCACACACACGAGTTGCAAACTCATAATATAAATATATGGTTGTTGACATATATATAGTTATCGAATTAAATTATAATAAATTGTTTAAGCATAAAATTCTAAATATATATTTTCTTACATAATTAGTATAAGGGTGTAAATACACCCACAATCTTCTTGACATCAATAACCTAAGTAGGAATAATATAATATTTTCATATAGAATGTCTTGATTCTTTAAAATGATTTCTTTTCAAAATTCAAGACAATTGCCCCGGATGTAGCATAAATAAAAGAACCCACAGGAAATAGTTAAATTGTTGGAAATATTTTACTAATATCTTCATTTACCTCCTAAAAAGCTCTAAAAGCTCGAAAACCTTTCTTCCCTCTGTTTTCTATTTTTTTTTTTTGTGAAATAAGATTTTCTTCATTTTTCTTATTATCTTTTTTATTATTTTAAATATCATTCCGAGTGAGGCTTTGAGTTTTGACAGGTTTGTCGTGGCATTCATCAATTAATTAATTATCATAGGAATAGCTAGCAATTAATTGTCATGAAGAAGAAGAATTCTATCCCGATGCCGAAGAAGAGGGAGTGCTATCCTGCTAGGGCTAGGACATACAGGACATCCCTAGTAGAGAGAGGAGAGAGAAGAGGAGAGCAATAAATAATCTCTGTCCCTCCTTCTCTCCTTCTCTCCTTCTCTCTCCCCCCGTTATTGTCGATTTAGAGCAAGCAACCGGTGCTGCGCGATCATTACAAAGCTGTCTTGTCGATTTATAGCAAGCAATCGGTGCTTTGCGCGATCATTACAAAGCTGTATGATACGGTAGGCTCAGTTTTTTTAAATAATTTATATTTTATTTTATTATTAAAATAGATACGAGGAAAGAGATAAATGCCAGCTAGCAAGTTTCCTGTTTTCATTTCTTTTCATTTATTTAATCCATTCCGAGATTTTTGGGTCTTCTGGGGTCATGAAAAAGAGAAGAAGGAGGAGGAGATATTTTTTAACTCCATCCATCTATAGAAATGTCAAATCAATATTAATAAAACAATAGATATAAAAAAAAAAAAAAAAAAAGCAAGAACTTTTGCCCAAAGATGTTTTTTAATACTTTTATAAGGCTATTATAAGTAACATTTTCCACTCATATATTAATTTTTTCAATTTTCAATTCTTTACTATTTTCTTAATTTTGAAAAAAAAAAAAAAAGGAAGAAGATTATATGTAGAAGATAAAGCTAAAAATAAATTTTCCTTGGAGAACTAAGTTCTATTTCATCTTTAATATAAAAAAAAGATGGAATATAAGTTGAATATAGCTTTTTTTTATTTATTTATAATTACCAGGGTTTTTGTTTTTCCTTTCCACAAAAGAAAAATCACAGTTCTCAGTACATCTTTTACGCTTTTGGCCATTCCTTTGCCATGAGCCCGGGACATAACAAACACCTTCCTTAGCACGGTTTTGTTCTATCCCATGATTCCTTCCCGGTCTCCACACGTTTTTTTGTTCTTTTTGTCCAGTGGCATGAGGCGTGATTCGACCTATCCTAAGTCAAAATGGATGGATAGCTGTGTTGGGTCCACCAAGGTGATGTGCAAGTTTCTGTACTATGAGGTCCTTATTATAAAATTTATAATTTCAGTAAAGATCTTGATAAGGATGGATGATGAAGGATTGATCTTGACTCCAAAAATAAATCATTTCTCTAATTAGACTCCATTTTCCAATAAATCTTTTTTTTAGGAAAATGATAATCTCCAGCTCAAATTATTATTATTATTATTATTTTATTATTAAAAATTATTATTATTATTATTATTATTTATAATTATTTTCTTTTTGTAATTTATAATTATTTTCTTTTCTCCACTGGTGACTCATGAGCAAGCCTCCTCGCGACCCTTGATGTTCAAGGGTGCACAGTGCACACTCTCGAACACTCACTCGAAGCCTGGCCGGTTGCTCGCCTTTGCTTTGGCAGGTCACTAGCCAAGAAGAAGAAGAAGAAAAAGGAAGAAGGAAAAAAATAATAATTCAAATTACAAAAAAATGAAAATAAAAATAAAAGTAATTCAAAGGAGAGACCAAAGAAAGAGTAGGGAAAATGTTTTTTCACATTCCCAAAAAAACCAATATTCGTCAGACTTCCTCCCACAAATTTATTCATTTACCAAACTTAGTTTTCATGGAACTTATTCTCCATCCAGATCTTTGTGAATGTGCTCTCCATTCGAATCAATTAGCTGTGTGAATCCGAGTAATATAAATATGCCAAGTGTGTTGACAATGATAGGATTATGGCTGGCTAGGCACCCATTAGGAGGTTGCTGTATTTTGAAAATACCAAACACATATTTTGGATTTTTGAAAATATCAAGCACTTTATAGCTCGCCATCAATTATATTTGTGTCTTTTTATTTACGACTTTATTCTTCAATTTTTCACTCACCCCACTCTAAGCAAGACAGAGGATGATGAAATGATTCAAGAGGGGCAATTTGAGATTTTTAAGGCAGGATTTGGCTTAAAAATTGTGTGAAGGGTAGTTGGAGAAATAAATGTATAGCCGAGATTGCCTATTTTTTTTCCTAAGATATTTTTGTGTTCAAGAAAATGTAGGAGGGGAAAAACAGTCATTTTGCATTGGGCGCTTGATATTTACATAAAAATCATTTCAGATTTCCATTTTTCCACCATAACCAAGCAAAGAAATGATAAGTAAATACCCTAATTTTTGGACTTGAGAACAATCAAGGGAGAATTTTAAAAAAAGAAGAAGAAAAGAACAAAAGCCCAAAAGAAAAGAAAAGAGGAATAAAAGTAGAGGGTGTCGCAGTCTCAATAACCATAACTTTTTGAGGAGATGGGCGCCGATGACTGAATTCACGGGTCTTTCCCATGCTTCGTAGCACCTCATTTTGGACTTTATAAATCTTCCGAAGAGACACAATATCTTTGGTAATATTATGAAAATAAACTAGAGACTTGGTAGCTGATATGAATTTCTTACTTTTAATTATAAAAAATCGATTTTTTTTTTTTTTTTAGTTTCTTCTTTGTTTCTTTTACTTCCTCCTTCTCCCTCTCCTCATTTCTTTCGCCAGCCATGACCAGATTACCAGCCAACACAATACGTGAGTCATCAAGCTCAAGGCTTAGCTGAATTTCTTTGGTCACTTTTTTTTTGTGAAGGTGTTTTCTTGGTGTTTTCTTTAACGGTTTCCCATTTTTTTAAAAAAAAATAGTTTTATTTAGTTTGTTTTCACTAAAAAATAGAAAAAAAAAAAACAAAAGACGAAATTATGAAGAGGCCTTATTTGACTCCATTTCCTACTTGTGCCTTGGGGCCTTATTTAGAACAAAATTGCCAGTTTAAAATGATAAAATGATGGCCACTCCTTTTTTTCTATTTAGAATAGTTACTATTTCACACATTTTTTATAGCATATTAAAGAAAAGTACATTCTCGAATATTTCCTATAATTCCCTATAATAATATTCCCTATAATTTCCTATAATATTTTACAATTTCATGTAGAATTATTTACTAATGAAAAAGAAATTTTTATATAGTATAAAGGAAAAATAATTTTTTTCGATCTTACAACAATTTATCTTCTTCTTCTTTTTTTTTTTTTTATTTTATTTCAAAAACAGCCAAGATAATTTTACACGTAAAACATTATAGGCAACATTATAGGAGGTCTTTGTCGTAGAAATTAATTCCAACAAGCTAGAAGTGCTAGCGTAGCGGAGAGAGAGAAAAGGTTGGTTCGTGCAGTGTTGCACCGTGTTGCAGTGTGGCAGCGAGATACAAATTTTGTCCTCAGCATTCAGCAACGCAATCATCACAAAGGATCAGCTTTTTTAATAATTTATATTTTATTTTATTATTGGAACATCAGCCATCCAAGGATTGTCAGGCCAGCCGTCCGATCTCCTTTTAGTCCTCGCTCGGATTATTATGGATAAATAATGGAGGAACTTTTTTGACTTATCTGCTTTTTGCACCCAAACCAAAAAGATCAACCAAAAGCGATCTCCCTTCAGTTCTCACTTCAGTTCTCACCTCGAAACCACCCATGGTGATCCTTTTACACGGTATAGAGTAAGAAAGCCTCTGTTTCTCTCCGGGCAAAAAGAAAATGGCGGATGGCGAAGGAGAAACGGAAGCATGCGCGGTTCTCCATGGGGATGTCCTCGCCCTCACGCTCTCGTACGTGCCCCTCGTCGACCTCGTTTCCGCCTCGCGCGTGTCCCGCTCCCGGAGGGATGCCGTCTTCTTCTCCCTCCGCCCCCTCCGGCGGCGCAGCCGTGGCTCTGGTCTCCATCGCCGAGCATCCCGCCCCGCACACCATCTCGGTGCGCGCCTACGACCCGCGCTCCCGCGTCTGGATGGACCTGGAGGCCGGGCCCGGCGGGCGGAGCGCAATTTTGACGGCGAGGCCCCTCCTCCGGTCGCCGCACTCCGCGCTGCTCTACGAGAGGCGGCTTTCCTTCTCGTCCGACCCTCTTCACCTGACGTGGCACCACCCGAGCTCCCCCTCCGTAGATCGGTCCTACCCGGTCGTCGCCCTCGTCGGCAGCCGCCTTGTCATCGCCGGTGGCACGTACTTCGAGAACGACTCCCCGCCCGTCGAGGTCTACGACACGCGAACCCGCACGTGGAGCGCGTACTACTCCATGCCCGCCTCGCTCGCCTTGCTCAGGGTCTCCTCCACATCCTTCTGGCACTAGGTGGCCACCGATGGCCAGAGAATGTACATCATGCAGACTTTGACTGGCACGACGCACACGTTCGATCCGGACACGGGGGCCTGGCTCCAGCCGTACGACCTGCGTCCGGACCGCGATGTTTTCAAATCCCTCATGGGCTTCGCCGGCGACCGCTTCGTCGTGGTGGGGGTCCTGGGCAATTTAGATGCCGTGAAGGGCGTGAAAGTGTGGGGATGGATGGGGGTAGGGGTGGACGAGCTCGAAGAAATCTACGCCATGCTCGAGGAGCTGCCGGAAGAATTGCAAGACTTGCAAAACGACTTGTCCTATGTTTCGAACATGGGCATGTCCTCCGGTAAAGATTTTCTGTACCTGCACAGCCACTCCCACCTCGTGTTCTGGTGCGGAAGGGAAGACAATTCCGGGGCGTGGAGGTGGGGGACCGCGCGAGACGCGGCGAGAGGCACGAACTTTAGAAATTGGGTGGCGCAGAATTGGGTGGTGTACACCATCGCCGAAGTCGGGATCGGGGAGCTGCGGGAGGCGGCGGTGTTGCACCGTGTTGCGGTGTGGGCAGCGAGATACAAATTTTGTCCTCGGCGTTCAGCAACGCAATCATCACAAAGGATCAGCTTTTTAATAATTTATATTTTATTTTATTATTGGAACGTCAGCCATCCGAGGAATGTCGGGCCAGCCCGTCCGATCAACTTTTAGTCCTCGCTCGGATTATTATGGATAAATAATGGAGGAACTTTTTTGACTTATCTCGCTTTTTGCACCCAAACCAAAAAGATCAGCCAAAAGCGATCTCCCTTCAGCTCTCACTTCGTTCTCACCTCGAAACCACCCATGGTGATCCTTTTCCACGGTATAGAGTAAGAAAGCCTTTGTTTCTCTCCGGGCAAAAAGAAAATGGCGGATGGCGAAGGAGAAACGGAAGCAGGCGCGGTTCTCCATGGGGATGTCCTCGCCCTCACGCTCTCGTACGTGCTCCTCGTCGACCTCGTTTCCGCCTCGCGCATGTCCCGCTCCTGGAGGGATGCCGTCTTCTTCTCCCTCCGCCCCCTCCGGCGGCGCAGCCGTGGCTCCCGGTCTCACGCGAGCATCCCGCCCCGCACACCATCTCGGTGCGCGCCTACGACCCGCGCTCCCGCGTCTGGATGGACCTGGAGGCCGGGCCCGGCGGGCGGAGCGCAATTTTGACGGCGAGGCCCCTCCTCCGGTCGTCGCACTCCGCGCTGCTCTGCGAGAGGCGGCTTTCCTTCTCGTCCGACCCTCTTCACCTGACATCGTCGCCGGTGGCACGTACTTCGAGAACGACTCCCCGCCCGTCGAGGTCTACGACACGCGAACCCGCACGTGGAGCGCGTACTACTCCATGACCGCCTCGCTCGCCTTGCTCAGGGTCTCCTCCGCATCCTTCTGGCACTCGGTGGCCACCGACGGCCAAAGAATGTACATCATGCAGACTTTGACTGGCACGACGCACACGTTCGATCCGGACACGGGGGCCTGGCTCCAGCCGTACGACCTGCGTCCGGACCGCGACGTTTTCAAATCCCTCATGGGCTTCGCCGGCGACCGCTTCGTCGTGGTGGGGGTCCTGGGCAATTTAGATGCCATGAAGGGCGTGAAAGTGTGGGGATGGATGGGGGTAGGGGCGGACGAGCTCGAAGAAATCTGCGCCATGCCCGAGGAGCTGCCGGAAGAATTGCAAGACTTGCAAAACGACTTGTCCTATGTTTCGAACATGGGCATGTCCTCCGGTAAAGATTTTCTGTACCTGCACAACCACTCCCACCTCGTGTTCTGGTGCGGAAGGGAAGACAATTCCGGGGCGTGGAGGTGGGGGACCGCGCGAGACGCGGCGAGAGGTAGGAACTTCAGAAATTGGGTGGCGCAGAATTGGGTGGTGTACACCGCGCCGGTCGGGATCGGGAGCTGCGGGAGGCGGCGGTGTTGCACCGTGTTGCGGTGTGGCAGCGAGATACAAATTTTGTCCTCGCATTCAGCAACGCAATCATCACAAAGGATCAGCTTTTTAATAATTTATATTTTATTTTATTATTGGAACGTCAGCCATCCGAGGAATGTCGGGCCAGCCGTCCGATCTCCTTTTAGTCCTCGCTCGGATTATTATGGATAAATAATGGAGGAACTTTTTTGACTTATCTCGCTTTTTGCACCCAAACCAAAAAGATCAGCCAAAAGCGATCTCCCTTCGGTTCTCACTTCGCTCACCTCGAAACCACCCATGGTGATCCTTTGCTACGGTATAGAGTAAGAAAGCCTCTGTTTCTCTCCGGGCAAAAAGAAAATGGCGGATGGCGAAGGAGAAACGGAAGCATGCGCGGTTCTCCATGGGGATGTCCTCGCCCTCACGCTCTCGTACGTGCCCCTCGTCGACCTCGTTTCCGCCTCGCGCGTGTCCCGCTCCCGGAGGGATGCTGTCTTCTTCTCCCTCCGCCCCCTCCGGCGGCGCAGCCGTGTCTCCCGGTCTCGCCAGCATCCCGCCCCGCACACCATCTCGGTGCGCGCCTACGACCCGCGCTCCCGCGTCCGGATGGACTCGGAGGCCGGGCCCGGCGGGCGGAGCGCAATTTTGACGGCGAGGCCCCTCCTCCGGTCGCCGCACTCCGCGCCTGCTCTGCGAGAGGCGGCTTTCCTTCTCGTCCGACCCTCTTCACCTGACGTGGCACCACCCGAGCTCCCCCTCCGTAGATCGGTCCTACCCGGTCGTCGCCCTCGTCGGCAGCCGCCTTGTCGTCGCCGGTGGCACGTACTTCGAGAACGACTCCCCGCCCGTCGAGGTCTACGACACGCGAACCCGCACGTGGAGCGCGTACTACTCCATGCCCGCCTCGCTCGCCTTGCTCAGGGTCTCCTCCGCATCCTTCTGGCACTCGGTAGCCACCGATGGCCAGAGAATGTACATCATGCAGACTTTGACTGGCACGACGCACACGTTCGATCCGGACACGGGGGCCTGGCTCCAGCCGTACGACTGCGTCCGGACCGCGACGTTTTCAAATCCCTCATGGGCTTCGCCGGCGACCGCTTCGTCGTGGTGGGGGTCCTGGGCAATTTAGATGCCGTGAAGGGCGTGAAAGTGTGGGGATGGATGGGGGTAGGGGCGGACGAGCTCGAAGAAATCTGCGCCATGCCCGAGGAGCTGCTGGGAAGAATTGCAAGACTTGCAAAACGACTTGTCCTATGTTTCGAACATGGGCATGTCCTCCGGTAAAGATTTTCTGTACCTGCACAGCCACTCCCACCTCGTGTTCTGGTTCGGAAGGGAAGACAATTCCGGGGCGTGGAGGTGGGGGACCGCGCGAGACGCGACGAGAGGCAGGAACTTCAGAAATTGGGTGGCGCATAATTGGGTGGTGTACACCTGCGCCGAAGTCGGGATCGGGGAGCTGCGGGAGGCGGCGGTGACCGGGAACGGGAGGTTCGTGGTGACGACGGCGGAGGGGCGATGACTCCACGGCCACGGCCTCCGGCACGACGCCTACGTTTCATTTTATTTTTAGCTTATGATTTTTTTTTTTTTTTTTTTTTTTATTTCTCCATTGTCAACGCTAGGTAGGTAGTGCTAGGTATAATTTTATTTCTGGTATTGATATGTGGAATTTAGAGCCACCACTCTTTATTATATGTGGAATATATTGCCAACCATCCTTGCCTGGTTGCCTTTTTTGTGAGATTATTGTTACGACTTCAACCATTTAACATACAGGCAAATATATTATTATGATTTGACATCTTGTGTTTTTGTGAAGATGCTTACTTTCAATTGTATCATTGCGTGTCCTGGTTGGGCTGGGCGGAACCCAGTTGTTCTTAGGTTAGCCTTTGATTTACTACGACAGGAAAAGACAGGAAAAGAAACGGGTAGATTACTATGGTGAGTGGGTGGGTACTTATGTTTATTTTTTGGTGGGTCTGGTAGTAGGAGTAGGATTTCGGGCAGAGACGAGAGATGGGAGTATTGACTTTCATGAGATTGAAAAATGGCTTATTCATGATCATTTTGCCATTCTTGTGTATAAGATTGAATTCTTAAAAAGCCTCCTGGCATATTGGGCATTTTCACCTTGCTCTGCTGAGAAAACTCGAGCTCCAATGACATTAGAGAGTTTGAGTAATATAGCTGGATTTCCTCCCTTCCCTGAAGATAAGGCAACAGAGAGGAAGGTTCTCCTTTATTTTTGCGGAAGGTTTTTTACTTTACTGAAACAAATTTGACTTTGCCTGGAAGATGGGTCTAATGAGATGTGAGAGTCTAATCAGATGTAAGAGTAGAGTATCCACGGGCACTCCACTAATGCTTGTCCTGTAGCACATAGGACAGATATGGTGGAGAATCAAGCCATTCCTGTGCTAATGTGGAGATTCCGTTGGAAAATTATCTGATATTGGGATACCGAATGTTCTAGGTGGATTGGGAGTTCTCCTATGTCTCTCTCTCTCTCTCTGCGAATTAGAAAGATCATGACAAAATGGATGAAGATTCGCAATAGCCTACCCTATCCTCTCATGTTCTGCTCCTTCAAGGGAAGCTACAGAAGCTGCTAAAGTCCATGGTGAGATAATGAAGCAGATTGCAGATTGCTCAGTCCAGGAGAAAGGAAGAGCAGCACGTGGCCGGTGGCCGGTGAGCTCCAGCTCCAGCTCCTCCTATGATGAAATTGTATTTTGTATTTTGAACTTTTATAATGAATTAGTATTATTTAGTATCTGAGGATTTCCTTTGTTATCTAAACACTTCATCCAATTTGCCAATTTTGCCTGTCCCCTAGCTCATATTATCTAATTAGGTACTAGAGGTACCCCTTTTAAATTTACCCAAAAAATTTAATTCAAACTTGTTCGGTGGAGTTCACCAAATTAAAAAATGAAATAATTAATTAAAACTAATACTAGTTTAATTAAAATGAGAAACTATCATTGAATTAGTTAGTGCTAGTCTTATTTTGAAAATATCCAATGCTCTACACTTAATGTAATATACGGGAGAAATAAATTGATGATAAGTACCTCAAAAGTAAAAAGTTACTGGTACAAAATTTTTAAATAATCAAAGAAAAGAAGATAATTATGATGATTGAAAAACCTATGGTCTCTATTGAGTTTAGTCTCTTCTTTTTCTTTTTACTTGCTTAATCAAAATAAATTGTTTACTGGAGTTAGTTTTAATTCAAAATAGTTTAGTTCTTCCCTCATTTACTTTTTGTCCACTTATTAATCAAAATAAAAGCATCAAATAAAAAATAAAATAATTAATTGGAGAGAGAAGTATAATGGCCAAGAAAGTACCAATTGAAACAAAACAAAATAATTAAGATTTCCATATCTTCACCGCCCTAAGCAACCCCCACATACCTTAGCAAAGCTAACCAACCTTACCTAAGCTAACCAACCGAAGTGGGTTGATTAAGTTCCTAAAAAAAATAATAATAAGTTAATGATCTTTAATAATCCTCATCCAACCTCCAAACATCTATTTTTAGAGGGTTTGTTTTTCCCTTGGAAAAACTTGAGTTTAAACATTGGGCACCCCATGGAATCGGCATGGGCATG
Source organism: Eucalyptus virginea (assembly GCA_014182375.1). NCBI lineage: Eukaryota > Viridiplantae > Streptophyta > Magnoliopsida > Myrtales > Myrtaceae > Eucalyptus > Eucalyptus virginea. The sequence continues at coordinate 11,024,204 of CM024524.1, read as the reverse complement.
TCATGTTATGTTTAGTCTCCTTGTTAAATTTACCAAAAAATTAATTAAAAATAGTTACTCCCTTTGCTTTACATCTTATCCACTTATTAATCAAAATAAATTCATCAAATTAAAAAATAAAATAATTAATTAGGAGATTCATCAAATAAAAAAATAAAACTATTCATTACTCTTCTTTACTAAGAAAAACTATGCATAATAAAACAAAAGAAAATAATTACACGAAAATCCAAATACTCCAAAACTTAAGTAACTTAGCTTGAGTAACGCCAAGCAAGGCCACAAGCATAATTCATCATAATTTCCTCAAAATAAAAATAAAAAAGTTAATCATAAATTTTGAATAATGCAAATGATAATGAAAATTAGTCTCTTAGTAATCAAGATAAATCCGTTTACTTAGAAAAAGGAAATCCCAAAAAAATTAAATAGTTTAAACATTGGCACGCCGGCATTGGAATGGGTATGGCATGTTATGTTTAGTCTCCTTGTTAAATTTATGCAAAAAAATTAAAAAAAAATAAAAAAATTAATTAGGAGAGAAGTAAAATAAATTCATCAAAAAAAAAAAAAAAAAAAAAAAACCTATGCTCTTCTTTACTAACAAACTTAAGTAACTTACCTTAGGAACGCCAAGCAAGGCCCACAAGCATAATTCATCATGAGTTCCTCAAAATAAAAAATAAAAAGTTAATCATACATAAATTTTCAATAAATTTTGAATAATGCAAAGAAGATAATGATGATAATGAAAAACGTACCGTGTATATGGTGTGTTTAGTTTAGTCTCTTAGTAATCAAAATAAATCAAAATAAATGTGTTTACTTAGAAAAAGGAAATCCCAATGCTCTACTACACTAGGCACGGCTCTAGAAGAGATACTTTAAATAAGAATGGGTCGTGGGCATGTTTACCAAAATAATTAATTTAAAATAGTTTAATTTTGTCCACTTATTAATCAAAATAAATTCATCAAAAAAATAATTAATTAGGGAGAGAAGTATTTTTGTCCACTTATTAATCAAAACAAATTCATCAAATAAAAAAATAAAATAATTAATTAGGGAGAGAAGTAGAAACAAAACAAAGTAATACCTAGACCAACTCCTTCCCCAAGCAAGACCCCATGGCTTAGCTAAGCTAGCGGGAGAATAAAAAAGAAAAAGTTAATGAACATCTATTTTTAGATAAAATGGTCTATTTAGTTAACTCTCTTAATTTAGTTTGTTTTTCCTAGAAAAACTTGCGTTTAAACATTGGGCAGGCATGGGAATTCCATGGCATGGGCATGGGCATGGCATGTTATGTTTACACTCCTCCTTAAATTTACCCAAAAATTAATTCAAAATAGTTACTCCCTTTGCTTTACATTTTGTCCACTTATTAATCAAAATAAATACATCAAATTAAAAAATAAAATAATTAATTAGGAGATTCATCAAATAAATAAAAATAAACTATTCATTACTCTTCTTTACTAACAAAAACTATACATAAGGAAACAAAAGAAAATAATTATTGGAAAATCCAAATGCTCCATACTTAAGTAACCAAGCAAGCCCAAGCCACACGAACATAATTCATCATAAGTTCCTCAAAATAAAAATAAAATAAAATAATCATACATAAATTTTGAATAATGAATAATGGATAATGAAAATTAGCCTCTTAGTAATCCAAATAAATCTTTTTACTGAGAAGAAAAACGGGGCTCTACTTAGAACATAAGTATTATTCGGCATGGGTGTGTTTAGTCTCCTTAATTTTTTTTCCCACTTATTAACCAAAATAAATAAATCAAATGAAAAATTAAAATAATTTAAAATAATTAATTAAGGAGAGAAGTATAATGGCTTTAAAGAGGAAGTATGAAACAAAACCTACTCCTTATCCCTCCTTATCCAACTCCAAGCAAGCCCCAAGCAAGCCCCGCATAGCTTAGCTAAGCTAACCACAGCTAAGCTAACCACTTCGGAGAGAGAAATAAGTGGATTAAGTTCCTTAAAAAAAAAAAAAAAGTTAATGATCTTTAATAATTGATAATCTCTATTTAGTTTAGTCTCCTAATTTAGTTTGTTTTTCCCTGGAAAAACCTGAGTTAAAAACATAAGTTTAAACATTGGGCACCCTACCGGCATTGGAAGGGGCATTATGGCATGTTATGTTAAATTTACCCAAAAATTAATTCAAGAAGCTAATGTAGAACATTTTGGTAGGGGATAGCTTGGCAAAAAGACATTAAAACAAACTTGAGTTAGTTTTATCCCAACTGAGCTCTACCAATGTGGTAGAACATTGGGTACGGTGGGTACGACGTCCTGGGTGGGTACAGCTTTGGCTTGGCAAAAGAAGATAATTTAGTAATGAAATAAATTCATAAAAGAAAAAAGCTAATGAAGGGTATAGGGGATAGCTTGGCAAAAGACATGTTTAGACATGTTTATGTTTATGAGTTTTATCCTAAGTAAGCTAATGTAGAAGAATGGGTACCGCATAGCTTCGCTTGGATATGTTTAGTAATGAAAAAAAAAAAATCTAAGTACGGCAATTTATCCAAAAAAATTAATTCCAAATAATTAACCTTTTACTTTTACTTTCAGTTTTAAATCAAAATAAATTCATCAAATAAAAAATAAAATGATTACTAACTATTAGGAGAGAAATATAATGGCATACCAAAATGAGATTTCTCCTTCCCGACCTACCTGACCTGATGTACCTGACCAACCGACCAAGCTGGTCGCTCCAAGGAAGCTAACCCACCAACTTGGCTAACCCAGAAATAAGTGGATTCAATCCTAAAAATAAAATAAAATAATGATCTTTAATAATCAAGAAGATAATGGTTGGTGATCCATAAGTTTAGGTTGTTATATCCAAGCATGCCAAACTAGTTTACTCTTCTTTACTTGTTTACTTACAAATGGAAATCAAACAAAACAAAATAATAAGCCTCTCCAAATTTAACTTATCAAAAAATTATGTTGAATACTTCCCATTATATACATTTCTTTGGAGATAACTACAGGATATTTATACACCATAGTTTTAACAATAAATGCACTTCATGGCCAATTTTGTATGGTCAACGCTTTATGCCACCGAGTAGCACTCAAACTGCTGAATCAAATCCCAAGGTGAAAAAGATACACTCCAAATGCACTCCAAAGCAGCTTAATTGTCTGATTGAAATAAAATAAAATACTTGGAGGTTATTTGAGGAACTTTTATCCACACTTCTTTTGTGGCTTAGGACTTTCAACCCAACAAGTTGTTTAGCACCAAAGCCACATAAAGAGAAGCTAGGGCCAGAAGCAGCCCCCTATTCCCAAGCTTGTGATGAGAGACTTGACTTCCAAGCGGATGCCAAATTACCCCATAAATTGCAAGATATGTTTTTTTTTTTATATTTATTATATCTTCCTTTTTGTGGTGTCTTAGGAAATGCAACAATCTCAAAAGTTTCAGCTCCTAATTCCTCAATCCAATGAAAGTCAAAGTGAGGGAAAAGAGGAGGATGGGAAGTAGGCTTAAGGCTAAAATTCAATTTAGAAAGTAGCAGCAGCCAAGTCGAAGGCAGCTCAAACAAGCTCTTCTCAATTCAAATCCAAGTAAAATTAAACACCATCGTCCAGCAAAGTGAAAAATCTATCCATCCAATCTTCCATATAAAAGAGATGCTGCCATTAGATGCTAATGAATAAACTTTATACAATGATAGAAAATAAAACCATGTAAAATATATTCGGTTACTATAAGAGGAAAATGTACACATGCACTGTCGGACACTACATGTTATCATGGATGACAAAGTATGCTGAATTATCCTTAAAGGAGAATCCATCCCCCACATTTCCACGTCAGCCACGAGGATGGTATAAAAAATAGGAAACTGGCCATGGACAGTATGCATAGGCCTACACATAGCAGATTAATTAAGAGGAAAGACAAGAGCTTCTCATTCATGGAACAAAATAAAAATCTCAAGCAAAATCTAGAGATCACATCACTAGTGGTTGGATCACTAGTGGTTGGATGGCATCATTGGAACAACTAAATGACATTATGCTTTTGAGTCATCCAAATTAGCCGCATCAAACAAATTTAATCTGATGCCTAAGTCCATTTAATCTTCGAGTGTCAAATTTGTCCACAAAAAGATAATTCACCGATTAAAGCAACCGAGCAAAATAAATTTGGCTTAACGAAGGTAAACAGACTGGAAATTTCATGACAAGATATACCCACCAGTTCCTTCCTGATCCTTTCCTGATGCACAACGCAAAGAAGACAAAAAAACAAAACTCGACAAAAGGACCTCTCGAAGAACCGCAATATGCCAAGGCTAGGGTTACGCCAGCATCAATCAAATCATGCAGTCACTGTCACTGGGCAATCACTACAGCGACCATCTCGCAACAGAAGCCCGAGGAAACATGGATGGACACGACAGGGTTGGGCGAAATTTAGCCGCCGGGACGTGGTTGAGCGCGATGCCGGTGCTGGAGATTGGTGTCACCGTAGGTGGGATGGAGACAAAATCTTGGGAAATGATAGCAGCTGAAGAGCTGATTGCACTGCAAGAAAACCTCTCTCCCTTTCTGCCTTTTCTCACGGTCACGGCAAAGCTGAAAAGATGAATGCCCTGCAAAGCCGGGTATCTTCCCAACGCACCCCGATGCACTGCAAGAATCGTCCTTTTTATCCGCAACACTTTTTATCCACAACCCAACATCGGGAAGGTCCCGGATTGGCTCCGGCTCTCCTTCTTCTCTCGCTAAAGTTTTTAAGTGAGTCCACCTGCCTCGAATTCAAGAGATGCCGAAAGAAAGCCTTCTCTTTCATCGTCACTGATGGTCTCCTTCCGGCGTAGAGAAATTTTGGGGAATGAGGACGTGGGAAAAAAAAATTAGCTAAAGTATGTTAAAGTATAATTTTTAATTATTATAGAAGATAATAGATTTTTTTAATGCGTTAATTATATTTTTCTTTTTTGTTAAAGTATCAGTTCAATCTATAATTTTTTTGTTAAAGTATGTTCTCATTAATTATTAAGTATTAATATGTAATACATTTATTAATATTATTAGTGCAAATTCATTAAGTTTTTTTATTATTTATTCAATGTCATTCCCTCTTCTCGCTCCTGTTCCCTTTCTCATGGAGCAGCAGAGGGTGGCTGCTGGGTGGGCCATGCTCATCCCTCGGCTTCTTGGCTTCTTGAACCGCCGGTTCCTCTTCCTTTCTTCTCCCCGCTCTAATTTTCTGCAAAACTTCCAATCCTATTTTTTGGGACCTCTATTTTCAATTTATTTTCCAAACACCTTTCTAATTTGCTGAGACTGGCCTCTCAATATTAGCAAAATAAAAAGTTCCAAAATAGCTTGATGAGAAAATTAATAAAAAAATACAATTACTGGTGTACGCGTACCTAAAAAAAACAAATTTAGCTCTAATTTTGGTGAAATGGTAACTCTGTTGGTTTGGTTACCACAACCACTCCACCTCCATCAACCTCCACTGCCACGGTCAAACCAGGCCTCAGGGGATCTCCTCCCGGGGGGGATCTCCGTCTAAGTTGGATTAACCACCTAGTTTAGTTCTTTAAACTCTTGTAAAGTCAAGATACTTATTTTAAATTTGAAATAATGTGATTTTTTGGAATTATTAATTCTAAACTCCATGCACCCAAATCTACACCAACCTTTAACCTTTTATGTAAGTATTAAATAGTTATTTTTTGGGTCAAACTTGAGAAGCCGCCTCCAAGCCGTAAGCTTTCTCCTAAATATCCATCTTTTTGACTTTTTTTCTTTTGATGTATTTTTTTTTATAAAGTTTGCTTCCTTACCATCAATTAGAAAAATCTTAAGATAGCGTGAGAGATGCAATAATATTAAACAAACCTTATGTTTTTTTTTTTTCAATAAATCCTTCTTTTTTTCCCTAGAGCTAAATTTAGCTGCTCATTACTGATAAAGTTATGTGCCTTGAATAAAACTTATTTTACTTTTTCTCAAATAGGTAAATCATCTAGTCGAAAATGGCCTAAATTGTGCCCCCAAAATTGGAGTTTTTATTTATTTATTTATTTAGAGGGTTAAAAATTAAATTCGACTTTTTGGTCGTTCGAAAATTTCCAAAGCCACAAAAAGCGTGGGGAAGGAAATTCAACTTCTTGTCTTAGAAAATTCCGGAAAAAAAAAATCCCGAAAGAAGCGTTAGACACTGGGTGAGCAGTTAGCACGGTTCCCGGTTCTACAGGAACCCCGAGGGTCCAGTTCTTCCCGGTTCTAAAGTTTTGGTTCCGTTCCTTTTTCTTCGAACCGGAACCGGAAGGGAGCTGGTTAGAGTTAAAAATAAAAAATAAAAAAAAAACGCTAGCCGCACATGATTTCCCTTCCTCTTTCTTTTGACGATCACGTCACTCCTCCCCACCCCCCACCAACACCCCCCCAAAAAAACCTTTTTCTTCCCTACTAGTACTCACCGCACCACCTCTTGGCCCCAACCACCACCACCCACCGCTCGTCCGACGAGCCGTCTCGCCGTTGAGCCTGACGAGCCGTCTCGCCGTTGAGCCCGACGAGCTGTCGTGCCGCCCCTCGCCGCCGCCGCCGTCCCCAAGCCACCGTCACCACCTCTTGCCGCCGCTCGCTCCGCCGTCCGGGCCGTCGTTGCTCCGAACCGCCACCGCCTCCGCCAGAACCGAGCTCTTCCCCCCTTGGCCGTGGGTTGAGCCGCGACCGCCGCCGTCTTCGCCGCGCCGTCCGTGCCGCCGTTGGTGCCGTGACACTCATGTCTTCGTCGCCGGACCTCCCTCGACACCGCCGCTCAATGCCGTCACCCCTCGCTCGCCTCGCCGCTCAACCGCTTGCCGTCGATGCCGCCGTTGGACGCCGCTCGTCCCCCGGGTGGAGGCTGCTCACCGCTTGCCTATCCGGTCGGAGGCGACACGGGACGCCTTCGAGACTCCGGCCGGGGCCTACCGGCTGATGGATGACGAGACAGTAGGTTTTCCTCCGCATTTTTTTCTCTTTTCAGTTGTTTTCCTCCGCCGCATTTTTGCTGCTTGAGGAACACCTGCAGTTTTCGACCAAAAAAAAAAAAAAAACACGCATAGTTGCTGGACCTTCATTATTATGATGCAACCCCTAATGCAACCTGTAACGGTAGTTATTAATCACCAAATTTTTATTTAGTTGTCTATTAGGATGTAAAAGATTCACGTGTTGCTGTGTGGCAGGTACATGAAGGACCAACTATTGAATTGAGGATGCAAGACCGCCGGATCTGGCGGCCGGATGGCCGGGCGCGACCCCGGCGACATTCGCCTGAGGTCGCGCCGCCTGAGTCGCGACCCAGGCGACCCTCAGGCGGCGGTCGCCGGCGCGCGCGACCCCTTGTTGGCCGGTGCCGGTGGTCTTTGGCCTCCGGTCAGCTTCTTCGCGGTGGTGTGCAGTGATTTTTAGTGATTTTTGGACCGAACTTGCTGCAACTTCCCAAAAGCTGCATTGGGCTAATGGGCTAAAGGCCGTTAGTCATCTCGCCAAAATTGCATCTGGCAAAAGTCCCCCAAAAGCCCAAAAACCGAACCAAGAACCAAACACCTTTGCATTTTAGAGCCCAAAACAAAGCCCAAATCCCCAACTAGGAAAACTTTCCTTACCTTTCCTTACTTTCACACTTTCCATTCTAAAAGAATCGAAATATATTCGTTTATATTCGTTTCTCGTTTCGTTTTTCTCAGGAGATTGATTTATTTGAAGGCAATTTGAAGGCATTGGAAGGCATTGGAGTAGTTGGCAGATTACCTAGATGAGCTCACTCACATTTGGTCAATGAGTTCCTCTCGGTTTTCCTCATTCTTCCTTCTCTCTTGCATTTCTTTTCTTTCATTTCTTTCGTGGCCACAAGTATTATTTATTATTTTATGTGGGCTTACCTTTTACTTTCTTTACCTTTTAATTTCTGCAGAATCCAAACATCTCAATCCAATGCAAAAGCTATACGCATCAAGTATTGGCAGCAGAAGGTATACTAAGCTGGACACCTGTGACAGCCCCAACAGCTCACCCCTCACCCCTAGATCACCCCCAGATGAAAGGTTAGCTATGTGGGTATGTGGGGCTTGTGGGGGCTTGCTTAAGTCCATAATTATTTTGAAACAATTCTTTTGTTTCAAGAAATGATTTCCATTTGTAAGTAAACAAGTAAAGAAAAGTAAACTAGTTTGGCATGCTCCATAGGTTTAACAACCTATAAACTTATGGATATTATTAAAGATCATTATTTTTTATTTTTTTTAGGATTGAATCCACTTCGGTTAGCTTCCTTCGTCCTTTGGTCAGGTAGGAGAAATCTCATTTTTGTACGCCATTATTAATCATTTTATTTTTTTTACTTGATGAATTTATTTTGATTTAAAACCAAAAGTAAAAGGTTAATTATTTTGAATTAATTTTTTTTTGAATAAATTGCCCTGCCCAGTAGAGCTTACCCAGTAGAGCTTCCTTGGGATAAAGAATTTTTTTTTTTTTTTTTGTAAGTAAACTAAATTCTCTCCCTTATTTTGATTAAAAGGTTAATTATTTTGAATTAATTTTTTTGGGTAAATTTAAGGACACTAAACAAGCTATTGCCGATATTGGTAGAGCTTACTTGGGAGATAAAACTCAAGTTTGTTTTTTTCTAGGAGAGAATAAATTCTCTCCCAGATAATTAATAATTAATAATTTTTTATATTTTTATATTTTATGAATTT